>JARJRE010000071.1:0-29057 GCA_030783385.1 Akanthomyces dipterigenus | reverse complement strand
AACCCCCGGTTCTTTTGCCCGGGGTTGGTTGGGTCCCCTACTCCCCCCCCCCCCCCCCATTGTTGAACTGCGAGAGGTGCAGAACAACAACAGACCAGACTTGGGTCGGCGCGGCTGATTGGCTGGATACGGCGCAAGCAGTCTGTCGGTTTCTGCCTACAGCACCTGGGGTTGCAATCTTGTAAATAGGTAACGGGCCAGTCTCTGCAGTGAGACTTGGGCTTGGTCGCAGAAAGCACACGCACGGTTTTTGCCCGCATGAGGGTGTCGAATATCAATCTAGCAAGGGGCGCAAACTGCGGAGTCGGAAACCCAGCGACGCCTCATTCTGTCTTTTTACTTTTGGTCTTCTTTCGGTCCCCCCCCCCCGCGCGGGAGTGATGCCCTTTGCCCTGCCTGACTGCCTGCCTGCCTGCCTGCCTACCTGCCTTTGCCACTTTCCTTTCAGCCCCCCCCCTCCCACCATCTCCTGTCCACTGCAGTCTTTGACCCAGTTGTATCGGGGCTCCATGCCGGCAAACATGACTGGTCGACTTGCCCTTTCCTTTTTCACTTGCACCTGTAGAAGAGGAGCCAAAAAAGTCACTGCGAAGCCGAGCAGATTTAAAAAAAAGGGTTCACTGCCAGTATGCCCCGTCGACAATCGGTCGCGCATCATGCTTGCGAGCTTTGTCGTCAGAGAAAGCGAAAGGTGAGATCTTGCGACGCCCCGGCAGTTGGTCGATTGCAACAACTAATCAACGGGCTGGCTGGCTCTGCTCGGGCGTGTAGTGCGATGGAGATGGCACCCACCCTTGCCGGTCGTGCCATGAGACTGGCACGGACTGCGTCTATCTGGTAGCCACGCGGGTCTCCAAGGCCGAGTTGCGGGAGCAGCTGTCCAGACAGGAAGCCGAGAATGCCAACAACAAGCTGTTTATAGCGGCCTTGACCTCGGGTCCTTCTGCCGAGACTATGAGCATTGTGCAACGGCTCCGTGACGGCCAGCCACTGGCCGACATTGTCGAAATGCTGGCCAGGAGATCGGACAGCCGCAATAGATGTAGAAAAGGTGAGATGACAAGCGTGTAGCTGCACGGCCAAGCTGGGCCACCTGCCTCGAGTGTAACGACATTGGCGGTCTGACTGCAAGCTTTCTTCCAGGCCGCTCTTCTTCTTCTATGCGGACTCCCCTCTCGCCCGTCAGCCCCGGATCGTTTCTTCCAAACACACGGAATAGTTCCTTCAGTTCGGTACAGTCAGATGCGACGTCGTCAACGCAGGAGCCCCTTGCGACGACACGGTTTCGGGCCAATCTGGTCTACTACAGATCGCAGATTCCACAACTGCTAGACACCATTCTCGCACGAGACTGCCTCTCGTTTTGCCCCATCAACAAAAAGGACTTTATCCGCGACTTTGAATCCGAATCTGGTCCGCACTGCTCTCCGGCTCTCCTAGATGCCCTCCTAGCCTTGGCGACCCTGTTGGTCCGCGGGAGGCTGGCTGCTCTGATCCCCCCTCGCTCCGAGGATAAGCCCCCCGACGAGCTTGGTGATGGCTTCGCAAAGGAGGCCATAGCCGCATTGTACAACGCAGCTGGACTGCCGCAACGCATGGCCGATATACAGGCGCTCGGCGTGCTGGCGCTGTACTGCCTGGGCTGCGGCAAGATCAAGGACGGGCAGGGCTTTGCCGGGGACTTTGGTGCTGCCATTACGGAGAAATGGGAAGCCAAACAGTTTGAGGCAACCTTTGATCATCGACAGGCGCATGCAAACGTCTATTGTGCTGCCGTTTCATTCAACAGGTAGCAAAGCCACTTGCCTCTCTGCGTTGTGCCGGAAAACTTTCCACTAATGTTTCTATTTTTAGATCGCTCTTCTTGATTCAGAATTACAACAAAACTCTAGACTATCTGGCCGTCAAGGTTGATTTAAAAATGCCTCTGCTGTATGATGATAGCAGCAGCCGTGGAGGTACAAGCGTAAAGGCCAACCTTTCCTGCTCCATTATCGGTAAAGAAACCCCTCGGATGTGTTTGGACGGCCAAGACATGTCGCTAAATCACCCAGACGACGCGTTTGTCAGCAGAGACCTCAGTCTGCTGCCCAACAATCCCAAGCTGATTGCCGCCAAGCTGTTTGAGTTTACAGAATGGGTGTACATGATCCGGGAGAACCCCAAGATTTCTCTCGAGCAGACAATCAAGGTGTTTCAAGACTGCATGCACTGGTACGACTCCTTTTTTGCCTGCACCAGCCGCGGCAGCAGCGAGACGCCATTGATGATGTTTGTGCAGTAAGGTCCCCGAGCCCGGCTTATTTGCGTTTTGTTACTAATTCCCTGGCTCAGTACCTACTATCACTTTGGCGTCATGTGTCTCTTGACACCACACGTGCTCGAACCGGTCGCTGTGGACTCGGAGGGCAACTTTCCCATCAAAGTGTGCAGAGAAGCAGCGGACCAGATTGGCAACTTTACCTCCATCTACAGCGCTGTTCACAATGACGGGCAGCTTCACGATTTTATGACATTTTTCAAGACTGCGGCTCTTGCTTTTTTGGGCATTTGCAAGGCAAAGATACCAAAGTAAGAATTTATGATGACCCCATTCCTACATCCTCTTGTTGCATGAGGATTTTTGCTCTTTGTGCTTTATGATGCGCTAAAAAACGGCCATGAAAAAGTGTTTTTTTCTTTTTTTTTGTTTTTTTTGGCTCTTTTCTGCCTGGCAAACTGGTCCGAGTGGGCAAAGCCACCACTCGACAGACTATACTTTACAAATCTGTAAATTAGGCACGTGTTTCATAATTATGTGATACTATACGACATCATCTAACGTTGGTAATAATTCAAAATTTATAAAAAATATTGGGTCACAAGCAACTGATAATGACTCGAATACAGTCAACTACTGCAACTTTACATCCAACCTTGTCCAACTAATCGGTAAGCAGCTGCTCAACCAGTAGCTTCTATAAACGGGCGGCCGTGGCCATCACCCGCTCCTCTTATACACACGCCTCTATATGACTTCATGCATGGCATGACTCGGTTGCAACAATCTCTCCTCTGCACTAACATGACAGAAGCCGGTGGGGAAAGCGATCGCGTCAGTTGGTCAGTGTTGGATCAAAGAGAGTCCCTGTTGGTGACTAGTGTCACGCTATGCCTGCCGCTGCAGGGGACCTATTCATGGAAGCTTTGCGGAGAAATGAAGAGGATTCGAGGCTCGAAGTCGCGGCTACGCATTCAATACAAGGAAGATGACTTGTCAACGGAATTGGAAAATCTCTACCAATGCCAAGATGGATTACGAGCGCATTTCCTTCTCAGATCGATCGAGTCATCCCAAGATGCCTGCTGCACGTTTCGAGGGCTCAGCGCAGCGGTCGCCCCCCCCCGTGCATCTGCATCTGCATCGCATCGCATAGAAGCCATTCTTGAGTGATGTAAGCATGCAGTGGCTGGGGTCTCTTTGCTTGGCGGACGACGGCGAGCCTTTTGCCTGTAGAGAGACTGAATGCCAAGAGCTTGTGGCCCAGGGCACTACGCCTTTACACGGTGGGTGTCGGAGACGGATATGACGGATGTATTGAAGAGGTAGTACGGAGCGCCCCCCAGTGCTACACCGTCCGCGGTCCAGCCTTTCGCTTTGAGGATGCCAGCAATCCAGCCGCACGCAGCCTTGTTCGCGATCTAGAAGCGTCGATGCCTCGCCCTCGCAGGCTCTGGCCCAACTATACCCGCCCAACGCTATAATGGACACGCATGCACGCAGGATCCCTTTGGCTGGCTGCCGAGGGCAATACCGCATCCTCAATATATTGCGCCCGCTGCTAGAGTCAAAGATGAGGTTGCACCGCATCCTTTGGATCATCGCAAAAAGGTTCTGGGCCCCCCTCGCCCCCCCAAGGTCAGAACTGGTTGCCTCACATGCCGGTATGCAGCCAGACCTGGCCTAGACCTGGTAACACGCATCCTTGCGGTCTCGTAACGCCATCCCGTGGCTGAGCTGAAGCATACAGAAAACGGCATGTCAAATGTGACGAGACGAACCCGGCTTGTCGAAAGTGCATCGGCGCTCAGAAAGAGTGCGCATACGCCCGCTCCGCGCTGCCGGCATCGGCCCGTACGCTGCTCTTTATATCCAGCGCCGGTGATGGGAACGGCACAAGAGCTGTACTGAGCAGACACGTTTTCGGAAATGTCATGACGTTCCTTTCGGTTGACCTCAACGGAGAGCTTTATATTCGTTGCCGCAGGTGATGCGTAATGCTGAGGCAATCTGGCACGGAAGCAATGCCATTGCCAGCCTGTCCATGTCGAAGAGCACACGACAATATTCGAGGTCAATGAATCGTATCCTCGACATGACACAATCATCCATCAGCCCCGAGGACAAAACCATTGTCATGCTGGCAAATGTGCTGTAAGGTACTGATGCCCTGCTCAACCAAGACACGGTCGCCAACAGGGTCCTCCATGAACTGACCCCGTCGTCTGATTCGACACTGGAGATTTTGGGAATGCACCACGTCTGCATCGCTATCAACTCTGTCGATGCAGCTGCTCCATCACTTTCTCAAATCCAGCACGTTGAGGAAAGAGGCGTTGTTCATTTCTCCCGAGTCTCTACGCCAAACTTGGCTCGAGGCCGTTGTTTGGCTTCAAAACAACCGCTGGAATCAAGTACCCAAGCCCATGTGGAGTTTGAGATGATATGGATCAGCCTGCGGGCCATGTTGGATAACCTGCCCTCCCGACCGACAAAGAAGGAGATTGTGGTGGCTGCCGCAGGTCGCGCCGTGCTTCGTCGACACCTTGAGGCGTAGGAGAGACGGTACTGGGCCTAGAGGTATACTAGACCGCCCAATATCTCTACACGCCTCCATCTTCAAAGTACGCTCTACTCTGGCAAACATGCTGTTCCGGACTGGATCTCGGCCGGGCCCAACATTTCTGGGATGCGACCTGCTACGATGCGTGCGATGCCGAGTTCCCCAGGGCCTTTGGCATTCTCATGGAGGCGCTCGAAAATGAAAACAAGGCAGCGCGCAGAGCAGAGTCTGACACGCAGTTCGCGCCGTCCCTCTACTGTGCGCTCACCTTGATCGCCAGGGCATGCCAACGGCCGGTCCTTGGGCGGAACACCATTGCGCTTCTACGACGCTCCCTCGCTGTCGCTACAGGTCAGCTGTCCGACAATTCAGGGAACCCCGGTGATGGAGTTTGTGGCTGATCGAATCATTGATTTGGAGCAAGTTGCGTGGAGGGACGGGGGCGCCCGGGACGACTGCGATGAAGGCCCCGAGTGCGTCAAGGATATGTTTATCGGAAGCATGCATCGCGTGACTAGAGTGCTTGCGCCGCACGAAATTTCGGAGAGAATCGTTGATAATACTCTGTTGACGGCTGGAGAGACTGTGAACGGTGGGCTAAGAGAGAAACTGAGCGTTTGAGCTGTGTTTGTCAGTTGAGCGCTCTACACTGTCTGTCGAGCTCCACGTTCTTCTGATTCTTGAACCCGTCTTGAAGAACTGTTTCGCTTGTAGATCCCTCCTTTGTGTTTCTGTGGTCGGACTCAATTGTAACTCGCCTCCCTTGACAATGTGCCGACTCCAGGGTAGGGCCTCACCACAAGGTAGTTCTCGCGTCCCGGATTGGCAATTTTCTTCTGTCTTTTTTTTTTTCTTTTCGCAATGGCTACCCCAAGAACTTGCTGTAATATCAAAACATGTTGGCGATGTCGGGTCATGGTCCTGGCATGGGGTATTACTACTGTGCAGGATCGACGGAAACATCTTGCAGTTTGAGTTTCATCTCAGGACTACGCCACCAATTGATTATATGCGAGGTCAAGTAACCAATCTGCAGGCTATGTGTAACGGTCCGAGAGAAGACGATTCAAATTATTGTCTATCTGCCGGGAGTAATCAATCGGATGTACAACTTACCAAAAGTCCTGTATTTTCTGATTTGGCCGAGGTTGAGGCCACTCACCATGAGTCTGAGTTTCCCTTACTCTTTTCACCGGCGCGGGCAATGATGTAAGCCGGAGAAACTCGCTACGGAGAATGGCATGTATCTACGAGAGTCGGTTATGAAAACTACTTTGCTAAACGAAGTATGGATATGCATTGGATTGTAAATAAATTTGGGAATTCGACTCTCTCACTCCATTGTTGCAAGCGTCCACGGAGAGGCCCGGTTTCGGAGTCGCGATAGCCGGCGAGAAAGAGCACACTCCAGCCGGCATGATACAAATTGAAGCGACTCCAGGTCCGTTAATAACCGTCGGCTCCTTGAGAGCTGTTTGAGGGACGTAACCCATGGGTCTGGCACGACCATCTCCTCCAGTTCCACCAGTGCGCAGGAAGCAAGCCCTACATATGGCCCCTTGGCTATAGCTCGTTATCTGGACCGTAGCTCGAAAGCCTCGAGTGCCCACAGTCGGGCTGCCGTACAAAACAATAAGCATATTTACTGACAGCTGGGCAGGGCAAAATAGGACTGAATCAGGAATCGAAGATTCCGCCGAGTCCCCCAATTGCATTCTGCGCGGCACAAAGGCATACCAACGATAGCAATTTTGGACAGCAACTTGGTATGTGAGCCGCACAAGTTCGCCGATCGCCGACCGAAAAGCAAAAAAGGAAATAAAGTACCAGGTCAGTTGTCTGCTAAGTAAGTCTTCTCTCGTGTATGCGCCGCTTTGCTGCAGTCTCGCTGCATGCGGTGCCGCGGTGCGACGTGATTGACCTATTAGTTCTGCAAGTATTGCGGGACACAGCAGGTAGGACATGGTCCGAGGTGAGCTGCATGCTCTCGCCGTGCCCTTTGCCGCAAGATGGCACTGAAGTTTGAGCATCTGAGCATCATTGCGCGCATGATGCTGCAGGTCTGGCCCGCAGGCAATGCAGCAGCCCAATTGTAACACGGCCACAAGGTCCATTCTCGCAAGGCTGCCTTGGCCAGTATTAATAGGAAAGAGTAGCCAGGAAAAATCGCTCTCTGCTTTTTCTCCGCATTGTCATTGGGATCACTTCACAAGAGACAAAAAAAAAAGCAAGGAGACAAGTCGTCCAATATGACGTCTATCGAGCCCAACATCCCAGCCCGGCCCGCGCCGAACGTGACGCTGCCGGCATCGGACAAGATTGTACTCGTGCGCGCCATTGATACGGAGAGCAAGCTCGTCTGCAACGCCGATGCCCTGGTCCAGCCCACCATTGCGGGCCATGAGAAGCTGAACCTCACGACTATGTGTTTTCTCATCGAGCACGGGACGAGTGCTGGCCCAGAGTTTATCTTGTTCGATTGCGGCTTGCGAAAGGATTTTTGGAACACCACACCAGACACTCAGCGCAGCATCGGATCTTTTGTGCCGGGGATGGATGTGCGTCGCAGCGTCGACGAGATTCTCGTTGACCAAGGCTTCAACCTGTCAGATCTGAGTGAGCTCCCACGATTCGTGGAGAGTCATAAGAAAACTCTCGTTGGCAGCTCGTGCTCAAGTGGCTGACATTACATAGAGGCCATGGTTTGGAGCCACTGGCACTGGGACCACATTGGCGATGGAGCCAAGTTTCCGTCCTCGACAGAGATTGTCGTAGGGCCTGGATTTACAGAAAACTTTGTGCCCGGATGGCCTGAGGACCCAAATGGGCGAGTTCCGTCTAGCTCGCTCGAGTATGCAGTTGCTCTCCCACAGTTCACGAAATGCGCTAACATCTGCCATAGAGGTCATCGCATTCACGAGCCAGACTTTCCGCTCGAGGTCGGAGGGTTCGCCGCCCATGATTATTTCGGCGATGGCTCTTTGTACTTGCTAGATGTACCTGGTGTGAGTCTGCCGCCCAATCCATTCCTCGCAACGTGGAATATTTGCTAAACTTCAACCAGCACGCGGTGGGCCACATCTGTGCACTGGCGCGCACCACGCCAGATAGCTTCATCTTCATGGGCGGCGACTGCTCCCACTTTGCTGGGATGCTGCGGCCCACCGAGTACGTTCCCATGCCGGCAACCATCCCCCCCGGTCAGCTGGACGCCCACTATCCGCTCCCGTGTCCCTCTTCCCTGTTTACAGCACTTCATCCGTCCATGGCCAGGAGCAGCGCTGGCCACGGAAACAACAGCGACTCCGCCTCCAAGCCATTGGTCGACGAGGCGCGATCAAAGCCGTTCTACGACGTCTCGCGCAGCCCGCATGGAGCGTACCAGTTTGGGGACCTTGCGCAGGAGAGCCTGGACAAGGTCAAGATTCTGGATGCGCAGAACAATGTCCTTGTCTGCCTGGCCCACGACGGCGCCCTCAAGGACGTCTTGCCGCTGTACAACAACAACGTCGACGCAGTGGTGAATGACTGGATGAGCTGCGGCTACAAGGAAAAGACTCGATGGGGATTCCTGAATGAGCTCCCCAGGGAGGGGAAGCCAGGTCGGCCGCTTCTGACTGAGGGGCTGTGGCGGAACGGAAACAAGGTCGTCTGGAAAGACGGAGAAGGCTTGGTAGAGCTGACCTCGTAGTCAGACCCGGGACGTGAGATTTGAACCTGAGATTCTCCATGTACTGTCTACCAGTAGCTTAGAATAATTTGTTCGCCGTAATGCCCCTGGTGGGTCCGGCTCACGGCGGACCAGGACGAGGCCGACGACGCAACGACTCTACATTGACAACGACAAAGCCCCAGACCTGTTGTAAGACCTTGTGAGCTGACCATCGATTGCTGCGCTAGCTATAGAGGTACCATTCTCGACAGGAGCGTCATAATTTTTTAGTGACGCGAGACCCACGGACACGCATATGAGGAGGAAATATGTTCTCGGTTGAGGTCATGGTTAGAGTCCGCTCTATAAAGCACGCTTTCTAGCACTCAATATGATGGCATCAATATAGCGCTCCTTATAGCCCTCCATCTATCGTTCTATAGCTCAACTCTAGATGCTAAGAACAGTATCGTACTGGAGGAGTTCTGGAGCGGCGGGACATGTTTGGCCCGTATCAAATATTGCAGCTGAGCTATATAAGACAAAGGCACTCCACACGTTGGCACATTTGCTTCGTACACTGCCGTGCAACACCAATCCGAATACCACGTACAACCTACGGGCGGTTTGGGCTATCAGGTAGATGGAAGCCTTATCACAAATGTGAAAATGGAACGTCCGAGAAGAGTGCAAATACGTGACTAGTAGAGATCGCTCAAGATAGAGAGGCTTCAACAATCGAGTAATGATGTATATAAGGCAGAGGCCACGCACGCCCACGAACAACTGACTGCAGACATCATCACAAGTCTCATCCTAAAGTATTCTAGAGCATTTCAAGCAACCCGATTACCTGAGTACGTCAAGATGAGACCATCAGTGACTGCTCTCATCTCCAGCCTGGCGTTTGCCAGCGCCAACCCGATCATTCAAGACCAAGACAGACCTGCCATGGCCAACAACCACGTTGCCAACTCGACCAGCTCTCTATCCCGCAGCGGCCTCAAAAGCCGCCAGACAGACTCGGTATCGGCCTGGGCCGGCTCTGTCCAGCAAGGCAGCGGCTGGACCTTTGTGACGGGCACCTCGGTGGTGCCGTCGGTGCGCCACCAGGGCAACACGGGCGCGGCCACGTGGGTGGGCATCGACGGCGAGACCTGCGGCGACGCCATCCTCCAGACGGGCTTCACCACCTGGGGCGACGGCACGGTGCAGACGTGGTACGAGTGGTGGCCGCACCCGAGCGAGACGTACCGCGACGTCGGCGCCGAGGCCGGCGACACGATCCGCATGAGCGTCTGGGCCTACGACACTCGCAGCGGCAAGGTGCTGCTGGAGAACCTGACCAGCGGCCGCTCCGGGCACCGCCTCTTCACGGACATGGAGCCTGCGCTGTGCCTGACCGAGGCCGAGTGGATCGTGGAGCAGTTTACCGACGCGGGCACCGGCGGCCACGTCTACCTGGCCGACTTTGGCACAATCGACATTACAGACACCCAGGCCGAGGGGACTCGCGGCACGGTCGGTGCTGACGGTGGTCACATTGTCGAGATTCATCATGGGGGCCAGCCGATAACCAGTTGCGGCACCAACCAGCAGGGTGTCAAGTGCCAGTACCTTGGCTGAGAGACTGGAAAAGGGAAGCAAGCAGAGTATATGCAGTGGATATCATCAGAAAAGATGGCACAGCGATATGTTTAGCACATTTGGCTAAATCCATGTACCAATGAATTTCCTGATTATTCTTGGCTTTTTGCTTTTCGTAGAAGCTGGGACAAGCCAGCCAGACCGGCTACTTGGGTCAGTGCAGCGCGGCACATTACGGTGCCGGCAGATAAAGATTTCAGGCGAAAAGTCCAAAATCGACGTCGACGCAATACTATAAGAAACATCAATCTCAATTTCGAAAAAGTATTGCATAGAAGCAGCTAGATATTGTTCAACGTGCACCTAATTCTACAGCCAGCTGACTAAGGCTTCCATCTACCATGTCGGCGACGTAGATGCTAAAAAGCGGGCGGCGAGCCGGACCTCGGTCGATGTCACGGCGCTCACGTCACCGACTTACAAGAAACGATTCATCACACGCGACATCTCAGTCTGTCATCCCGCAGGCAAAAATCGCAATCTTCAGCATTCAAGACTCGGCCCATCTACGCACGCTGTTTTCCACAAGCAACACACACACACACACACACACATACCATGGCGCCAGTCGAGCCAGCACCGCCGCCACCAAGCACTCCCGCCGCGCAGATGCAGCAGGCGTGGAGCCGCCACTATCCCTACAGCGCGTCCACCACGCACCCTGCATTCTTCACGGAGAGGCTGCGGCGGTCTTTGGTCTCGGCGGCGCCGCAGCAGCAGTTGAACAGCCCAGTGACGCAGGGCTACATCTACCAGGACGGCACGAGACAGGCGGATCATGCAGGGAACTTGCCCAAGTTATGAGTCGAGGTGGATGGTGGATAGGCTGACAGACTGTGCACGCTCGTTGTTGTAAAGAATCGCCTGGTGTTTGCATCATGCCATCAGCATGGGGGATTGAAAGCTGGTCTCGGCAGGCGTCGAGGACGTGTTCGTGGCAAAGGACATCTGTGACTACCACGACAGGGCATGGATCATGGCCCAGACACGAGCATCAGCATCCAAGTAGGGCAAGGAAACGATTGAGAGACATTTTTCAGATTCAGGACAAGGAAAATGAGTACTAGTTATGACAGAACAAAACGCCAATCTCAGGAGCCATGACCGCCATGATACTGTGTCGCTGGCGTGCTTTCCATGCAATATACATATAATTAGACCACCTCTCGACAGCCACTCCCCTTATGTCACATCAGAACAGAGCTCGTTAGTTCTTGACGGAAATGACAATGACCAGGATAATGATCAAGGCCACCAGACCAAGCAGGGCCATGAGCTTGACATTCTTCCACCACATCTGGCGCTTGAGCCCCCGACTGCGCACGCGGAAATCACGCGCGCTGCCTCCCAGCCGATCCGTCTTGTCCACCAACAGATCCAAGCGCTCGCCGCGCTCGAGCAGGCTCTCAATGTTCTTGGTCATGATGCCGCGGACGTCGTCAATCTCGCGGCGCGCGTTGCCAATGGCGTCGCTCTGGCCGCCGCTCGTGGCGCCGTAGTCGACCATGAGCGTCTTGAGCGTGCCGTTGAACGAGGCCGCGCCGTAGTTTGGCATGTCGGAGAAGTCGCTCGTCGCCGGAACGGCGGCGAAGAAGCGGCGGCGCACCTCGACGAGGTAGCCAAACGGCACGCGCCGGCCCAGCGACGTGTCGGCAATGACGAGAAACGTCAGGCCACCGGCGGCCGGATGGTCGGGGTGCTCCGAGGGCGCCTCGGCAATGTAGTGGATCTGGTGGCTGCCGTGCGTGTAGGTGAGCTTTTGCGGCTTGGTGTGCTCAATTTTGGGGAGGATGAGGGACGCGAGCGACGAGGTCTGCGACGAGGCGGAAGTGGTGCATTCTGAGAGGATGGTCGTTTTGTGAGCGATGCAGGAGCTGGACAATAATAAAAGCGTGCTCGTTAGTATTGCGGACCGTTATGGGCAGTGAGGCTTGGGATGAAGCATGTAGAGAGAGTCGGGACCATACTAGAGGAGCGGCGTCGCTGGTGTCGACGAGGAAGCCATGGCTGGGGGATCTATCGCTATCTTCCGCGGTCAGAATTAGTTTTGCAACGGCGAGACGCTGGCAAATATGCGCGCTGATTCAAGCGACAGTCAAAATGGCTGCGGCTGAGAGAAAGGACGTTTAATAGAGTGCAGGTGGTATGAAGGAGACTTGGTGTTGAGGAAGCGTTGCGATGCCGATGACGCACACACTGTAGCGACGGAGCAACACGTGCCGCAACGCAGCGGAAAGCCCTGTAGCTCCCACGCTCCCAGCGGCTGCCACAGCGAATGGGCGCCCACAAGGCTGTCTTTAGCAGATACCTTAGGCTCTTTACAGCGGCAAGCCCCGCTGTAAAGAAGCGTCATTCCTTGACCGTTTTTAGTTGCCCTTTATTAGGTAGGCAGTGTGTGTGGCGATTCTGGTGCGTCCCTGAGAGCCAGCCGCACCAAAAGCGGGTCGGCGTGGCGTTGATCCGGCCATACAGGGGCTACGTCCGACTCACTCATCCAATAAGTTTTGATGTAAAATTCAATGTCCAATTTTTTATATCACATTCGGAAACGGGAAAACACAGCAACGAGCCTCTCAAATCGCGAGAACACGGCTCACTAATCGCCAGGAAATGAATCAAATACTCTAGGACGCCCTGGCCATGATACGTGTTGCTTGCAGACGGGCCTGCAGCGTCCACACCCCTGTCTGCAGACTGTTGTCTACCAGCGCCCAGCATCAGCAAAATTCATCGAGGCCACACCGAGTCGCCGTTGAACGGCCGCCAGAAAAGAAATTAGGACAAAAGCTCTACCAAAAACCAAAGCTGGAGTCAAGAGCCGACTCCATCGGCCATGGCCACGATCCACGCTCAAGGCTGATATTAGACAATGACAAGAAATACAGGGGAAAACATGGCGTCTTTCGGTCCACGGTGCTTCATCGTCTGCAGTTTGTTCTGCAGCGGCAGCTCGACTCGGCCCAGTTTGCGCAGGGGGGCATCAGCGAGGACGAGCTGCGCCGGCAGGGCTCCCAGTTCATGAACACCATTGACGAAGCCTTTTCGCTCGCCGAGAAGAACATTACCCGGCGCGACAAGAACCCGCTCTTCTGGAACCTGCGTGACGCCTTTATCCAAAAGGACGTCAAGGGTCTGCAAAAGGAGATTCAGTACTGCTTCCAGTCCTTTGTCACGCAGCAGCGCTTCTCCAAGGGCGTCGAGGAGAGCCAGACCAACATCCTGAACCTGCGCTACCCGCACGAGTGGTTCCCCGCCACGCGCACCATGCAGCGCAAGATTCACGTCCACGTCGGCCCGACCAACTCGGGCAAGACGTACAACGCGCTCAAGGCGCTCGAGGCGTCCAAATGTGGCGTCTACGCGGGACCGCTGAGACTGCTGGCCGCAGAGGTCTACCACCGGCTGCGCGCCAAGAACTTGCCGTGCGCCCTCATCACCGGCGAAGAGGTCCGCATCCCCGAGGACACAGACCAGTACTTTTCCAGCTGCACAGTCGAAATGGTGCCGCTCAACCGGAAATTCGACGTGGCCGTCATTGACGAGATTCAGATGATTGGCAACTCGGATCGAGGCAGCGCGTGGACAACTGCCTTTCTCGGCGTGCAGGCCAAGGAGGTCCACGTCTGCGGCGAAGAGCGCACCGTGTCTTTGATTGAGAATCTTTGCGCCACTATTGGCGACGAGTGCATTGTGCACCGCTACGAGCGCCTGAGCCCGCTTAAGACCATGTCCACAGCTCTAGAGGGCAAATACGACCGACTGGAAAAGGGTGATGCAATTGTCGCATTTAGCCGCGTGTCCCTCCACGCCCTCAAGCGTCAGGTCGAGCAAGAAACCGGTCGCCGATGCGCCATCATCTACGGCACGCTACCCCCCGAAGTGCGCGTGCAGCAGGCCGCGCTCTTCAACGACCCGAACAATGACTATGATTTCGTCGTGGCCAGTGACGCCATTGGCATGGGTCTCAACCTCGAGATAAAGCGCGTCATCTTTGAGTCTGTGCACAAATTTGACGGCTTTCAGCACCGGATGCTGAGCGTCCCTGAATTCAAGCAGATTGGCGGCCGCGCCGGTCGATATCGCACTGCTCAGCAGGCAGCGCAGGACAGCGAGGACGCGAATCAGGTTACGGAGCAGAAAATTGGCTACGTGACAGCCATGGACAGGCAGGATGTGCGTTCCATCGCCCGGGCCTTTCAGCAAAACGTCGAAGACATCAAGCACGCCTACATTCAGCCGCCGCCGAGCGTTGTGGAGCGCTTCGCCTCGTACTTTCCGCCCGACACGCCCCTGTCCTTTATCCTGATGCGCATCAAGGCCGCGGCGAGCGTCAGCCCGCACTTTCGCCTCAACATTAGCAGCTCCGCGCTCGAAATCGCCGACATTATCCAGGACCTGCCGCTGTCCATCTACGACCGGCAAAGCATCTGCCACATGCCCATCTCGCTGTCCAGCGAGGGCGCCGTCGCCGCGCTCAAGGCCATGGCGCGCGTCGTCGCGCACAACGAGTCGGGCGACCTGCTCTCCATCCAGGAGATCCCGCTCGAGGTGCTCGACCTGCAGCTGACGCAGCTGTCGGGCAAAGAGGCGACCGACTATCTGTACAAGCTCGAGTCGCTGCACATGGCGCTCAACGGCTACATCTGGCTGTCGTACCGCTTCACCGGCATGTTCCGTAGCATCGAGCTCGCGTTTCACGTGCGCGCCCTCGTCGAGGCCAAGCTCATTGACTCGCTCGAGAAGCTCAACTTTACCGACGAGCAGCTGCTGTCGCTGCGACAGCGCAAGCGTCGCCAAGCCAAGGCGACTCGGCTGCGCGAAAAGGTGGCGGCCGAGGCGGACATTGAGTCGTCGTCGGGCAACGACAGCGTCGTCTTGAATATTCCATCGCCGGAGGCTGTCAAGCATCGGGGCGAGGTAGCTGCGTGAGAAGTAAGGACGAGAAAATTGTAAAACAGCATCATTGTAATATAAGGGACAAAAATCAGTGTATCCTGAATGGGACAAAGGACATGGGGCAGCGGCGTTGCTGTGGAGCAGCATGTACAACACGACATGTAAAAAGCATTTAGACAAGAACTATTCTCTTTTTGTATACTATTGAGAAAAAAACAAAAATAGAATTCGATGTTATCGATTCGATTACGAGCCAAGAATGATGGTGTGATGACGGCGTCTGGGTACGGGCTGTTCAGATTGTGTACACGATCGGGAACATGCCACCAAGTTTTTCTTTGGGTTGATTGATTTTCAAGGAAAGCACGCTGTTTTGTAATCGGTGTTCTATGGTATCCGCTTGTAAAATCTCTATGCCGACGTCATGTCGTGGTATCTCAAGTTTGCTTGCTTATCATTTGTGCCATCTCTTCATCTGCAGTCTGGGCTTGCTCTTCGCGGTTCAACGTCTGCGTGCCGGAATCAAGCACGCCTGGCATATACGTCCCACCACGCGCCGAGCTACTCATAGCCGCTATCCTCGTCCGAATAATAAGTTTCCTCGTCGTACGTAATAGGCGCCCGCAGAACATGGACCTCCTAGTCTTCTCGCCTCCACTGCGCAAAGGCGCCGTCGATGGCTGGCTCCAGCAGGTCGTAGTTGTCCCAGCTGTCCTGAATGTGGTACATGGACGGCAGGTCACCCGCGAGGGTGTGCTCAACAATTTCGTAGTACGGAGTGCGGCCGCTACGATCTCTGTTGGTGGTGTTGTAGTAACATTCGAGAAATCGTTGACCGTCGTGGCTGAGATCAGCCCGTCTCAGGACCCCCCCGCTCATGGCAAACAGGCATTCGCGGCCGGTCCTGCGGCGGGCCTCGATATCGGCAATGACTGCATTGTCAAAATTGTCGCACATGAGGTTGGAGCTGATGAGCCATGCAAAGAGGAAGCCAATGTGCGTGCCGCCGGCCTCGGGCGGGAGGTCCTTGGGGAAGTCTGCGTCCGCTGAGTGCCACTCGGCATCGTCGATGGATGACAATAGCGTGTCCATGCTTGTGGATGTCATTTTGGGCGGAAACTAGTGAGCCGCAAACTCGATAATAAGACTCTGAGAATAATTTGACGATTCAAGAAACAATTGTGCTGGTCGCGGGAATGAGTAGCATAAGTAATGGTGAATTGGAGATGTCGATGGAGGGCCATTTGGTCAAGCCAGGCCAGGTAATCAAGCAATTGCCCATTCAGGCGACGCGGGCTGAACTTACCAGCACCCCTGTGCCTTCCCACTAGCACTGCACTAAAGCGCCGAGTGTACGGAGTAAGTGCTGCCAGCTTGTCACAGGCTCGCGCCTACAATTGGGCAAGGCCACGACAGACAAGGAGCGCATCGGCTAACTTACGGGATGTGTCGCGCAGGATCCTTTCCCAGCATGTCGAGTCTTGCGGCGGCCAGGCTTTTTGCCATTTTTGCATGAATGTCTAATGTTGGAAGCCGAATGTGCTGGCGGAAGTAATAAAAAGGTGACCACTGCATACCAGTCCTGTTCTAGAAAGATGTAGGAACAATAGACCAACTGGAGGGAAATAAAACGCGGGATACAATGAGCAATGGATGCACTACAAATCAAAAGATACTTGCTTTGCCGCTAGTGCCATTCTATTCATCTTCCACATGCCGAGTAATCATGAGTGTGGGTCTTTGTACGCGGCGACAAGTACAATAAAAATACAAAACAAAATCTGGATCATGCAGACAACGGTTCACTGCATTCTAGAATTGGCCAATGATGATTACCTATTACTAGATGGTCGCGCGCTGTGTCACTGTCATCCTCACTCAACCTTACCTACTGGGTAGTACCTAGGTAGATAACGTTAGCCGCACTCGTTGACCTCTTTGGTGGGGTGTCGTTGCCAGGCGCGGGGCAGGTCCGAGTTTCAACTGGCCCGCTGTAGCTCGCAAGGCGCATACCTCTTAGGCGGGTGCTTCACTTTCCTTCTGCCGCTCCTCATCGCTCCGCTCTCCATCATCATTCTCACTTCTCCATTCATAATTAGAGCATGCGCACCGTCATCTTGCGCTTTTATCTTTTACGAGAATTTTATTGCCCTCAGCAGCATTACGCACACGTCTTTTCCCAGGCAGCTGTCGCCACACACCGCGCCTGGACGCTCTAGTCTTGAACCATCTGTCAGCCCTCGGGTCTCTTTGTTTGTCATCTGCCATGAACACCGACTCGATAATGGACGACTCAGGGTTCTCGGCGTCTCGGTCTCCTGCGATTCATCGAAGCGTGACGCCATCGGCGCCTTATTCTGGCCGCCCGCCAACCCCGCCGTTTGTTAACCTCTACCGCTCGCGGCGTGTGGAGAGGGAGACTAACGACGACGTCTACACCCTTGTGCCCTGCGTGGCAAACCTTTCTGCGCTTCAGCTGACCCGCGAAGAGCTCCGCATTGTGACGCGCGATCAGGAGCAGAGGGCAAGTGACGCTGCCGCATCCTGGATGTACGAGCAGCGACGCGGACCGCAGCCCGTGCTCGACTACATAAGCATCGGTCCTACGCACAGCATCCGCGACCATGACTTCCTTGAGCGGAACAATGTATCCATGGTTGTGGTCGTTCGAGATGCCAGGATGGCCAATATGAGGTCGCTGAGCGTGGAGAACGCCTGCAAGACCTTCAACATCAAACCCGCCTTCATAAACATCGACCCGAACAACCCCTTGCATCTAATCCACGAACTTCCCGCGATTGTTCGCACCCTCAACAGGCATATGATAGATGTGCATAATCAATCGCAAATGGACGAAATGGAGGCTCCGCGCACCGGCCATATTCTGATGACCTGCGATTCTGGTAACGAGAGATCCGCTGCCATCGTAACGGCTTACATCATGGCAGTGTACGGAGCATCGATGCACAAGGCGGCGTATTATCTGCACAGGCGTCGGTTTAGTTGCAGTTTCGACGAGGATACAAAACGCATGCTACAGACATGGGAGGAGCTGCTGCAGGCGCAGGCAGCCGTCTCGGCGGACCGAGAGGTCGCGCAGCAGAGGGTCCAGCCGCCAAAATCTAAACGCGGTATCGATGACATGATGGCCTCTGGCATTCATACAGAGGGCGGTACTGCTTTTGGGAACTCTGATGAGGATCGATTCCAGGAGAGGAGATTTGCTCCGTTCAAGGACTCGGAAGTGGACATGTAGTAATGAGCCGACTGCTTGTTCCGAGCTACAGGAGTGATTGCGTCGTTTTGTACATTGCACGGCGTTTTAGGGTCATGCTGTTTTGCCGCTGGCTTGCATCAGTCATTACGGAGTTCTCTTTTTGACTTTGATAGATGGAGATAATCAGCTGTTATCAACTTACATAAATACTACACATAACAGAGCCCTTTTTTTTCCAGGCCCCGGCGCAAGGTAGACCGAGCCTGTGCTGCCCTGGGTAGCTGGGCAAAGATGTGCGCCTCGGCAGCTTCGTTTGCTGCCAGCTGGCGGTGCTCCATAAGCTGCTACCTTTGCATTTCCACCAAAAACTCGCCTTTTGCCGAAATGTTTCGAAATCAATGCTTTCATGCTTCAGTTTTTGGAGCACCAATTGCTCTTGATCGGCATCAATATGGAGCAAGGCATGATTGATTGGACAGCGTTCTCAACAGACGAACCCTGGCTTCTTCCCGAGCCATTACCAGCAGCGATAAAACTTCCGAATCCGCTGACAACAAATGTTCAGACAGGGCTGAGCCAAGAAAACCTAACGCAATGCCCCAAGCATCCAGAAACTTCAGAAGATTGCTGTTGGCGTCGTGTCCTCAACGATCCGTTCGTGGGATTTGAGGAGCAAGTGGCGAGTCTTGGCCATTTTGGGGTGGGCTTCCCGGACGGCTACCTGCCAGAAACGGTGGAGGGGTCATTTACCGGCACACATCTCGAGTACGGAAATTCGTATTCTGTTCTCGATGCGAGTATCTTGGACAGGGTATCGAGCCAAGGCAGCGATGACGGCTGTTCCCTCTACAGCACCGGGGTAAAGGCGACACACGACGACGAAGGACAGAGTGAGCAATCGCCGGTTGCAACGGACGCTGTGGAGCTCACTCCGGAGGATCAAAGTGAGCCAAGCTTTGCGATGGGGGACATTGACAGAGATGCCATGGCTACATTGATGTCAAGCGAGGAGCACACCATGTCCAGCGAATCGATTCCAGACACCGAAACTGCGAGGCCGGAAGCAGTCACCGCCAATGATTGTCCCACAGCCACTACATCAGATCGATGCACCATGTATCAAGAAAATGCTGTGCACGGGTTCGCGGAGAAATTTCTGGCTATGGACTACGAGAACGGGGATGATGACTGGGCAGGATCACCAGTCAAAGTGGCGCGCGCGCCGAGGAAATATCAACGCAAGCAAAGACTAGAGAATTTTGACAAAATCACTCCATCATTCAGAGCGGAACAAGACGAAAGTGACTCTGATTACACACCAGACCGTCGCAAGAAGAAGCGCGCGAAAACTGTGCCCACATCCGCTTACAAGACTCCGCCTGCCACCGCGAAGAAGATTCAACGGCGCAAGGGGAAGCAGATGTGGTATGCCAAGAACAGTTCGCCTGTCACGAAATCCCGAATCAATACAAAAAGGCCTACCCCGCGGGCTCGAGAGGCCGGAGGGCCAGCCCCTGCCAACTACGCGCCTGTTGCCAATACGGCTCGCTTCGCCGTGATTGCGACGCGGGCTCGCTATGCTGTTGAAGCGACCGCCATTCGCCCGCAGCCGGGTGCTCAGTACGAAGATCCCGAGGACGCGCAGAAGAAGTTTTCTACGCTGCAGGAGGAGTTTGCGAGGGTTAAGCAGCTGGCCAGGGGCACGGGCCGAAATGTGCAGCAGGTTGCTTTTGCGGACAAGGCTGGAGACGCCATATTTGCGAGGTCTGCAACGGCGGCCGAGATGGTTATCAAATTTGGATAAAGCATTCAAGGAGTTTTTTTTTGTTCTGATTCAAGACAATCGCTATGAGTGGGGCTGGGAAGCTGATTGGAATGGCTATTTATTTTCGAGCGGTTATTGAGGCATCGGGAGAAATACGGTTACGGGCGGCTGTCGATTTGGTGATGGCACAGGATTTGGTTTGATGCCGCAATTGAGGAAAGGATACTGCCGAGCTTAACTGGGGATCAATCTATCAATTTACAACTTTTTCGTTTCATTAAATCGTATTTTAGTAGTTCTGGGCTCGGCCGATGTCGGGCTCGAGCAGCCCCCCCCGTGGCTGCAAACGAAGCTGCCAGGTGCATGTGTTCAAACAGCTACTAGTAGCAACACTCGATCAAGTTCCTGTTTTCCTGTTTATACAAATTTGATCAGTTTAAGTCACCGGTGGACATTGGATACGCTCCTGGATTAGATCAAGGTAATAAGTACCATGCTTTTGTCCCGTGAGTGATACATTCTCGAATTGTCACTCAAGAAGAGGTGTAGCATGTAAAGAGGCGCACGATTGGAATACTGCAACGGACTGCAGAACTCTCGTATGGGAATTTCAAAGTTTCCAGTGTTTCAGAATCAGTAATAGCTTTGTTCACAGCAAACACTCTAATGAAACCAGGGTCGGATACACCCGCTGCAGGCCGCCGGCTGTTGTCAAACGCATGGTCGGTGGTAACTAGTGCACCACCAACTGCTACCCAACATCCTGCACGACATACTCTGCTTCTATGGTTCTTCCAGCCACTTCGATGGAAAGCGCCTGATCTCAGCCTCGGCATCTATCGATTGAACGAGAAACACGGCAATGATTTCGCAAAGCGCCCGTTCGCGCCGCCCCGTTTCCAAGCAGAAGATCAAAGACAACAGCGTCTTCAAGAAATGGCTCCAAGTTCAGGCTAGAGATGATGACGATGGGATCAGTCCTCTTTGGAGTGCGCCACCAGAGGACTTCAGTGATGCTGCTGCCGAGTTGTCCGCGTTGACCGTTACGCCGCGCGAATACCAGAACGAGCTCTTTGAGAGAGCAAAGAGGAAGAATACAATCGTGGTGCTGGATACTGGTATGCTGGCGAAATCGAGCACTTGTCAAATCTTACTGTTGACGCTGGCTAGGCTCGGGCAAGACCCTTATTGCCATCATGCTTTTACGCCACGTGCTAGAGCAAGAGATGGAAAACAGATCAAACGGATGCATGCGACAGACTGCATTCTTTGTCGTTGATAAAGTTGCCCTGTGTGTACAACAATATCAAGTGGTGCGCGCCAACCTGCCCTACTCAGTCACCAAGTTTTACGGCGAGCTGCAGCCCATGGAGCAAGTCCAGAGCCACTGGGATGAGCAGTTTGACCAGAACATGATTGTCGTATGCACCGCGCAAATTCTTCTCGACTGCCTCAGCCATGGCTTCATCAGCATGAGCCAGATCAACCTCTTGATCTTCGACGAGGTGCATCACGCGAAAAAAGAGCACCCGTACGCCGCCATTATGAAGCGATACTATCCGCGACACAGCGACGTCAAACCACGCATCCTGGGGCTGACGGCTTCGCCCGTCGATACAGGAACTATAGACATGGATACGGCCGTGCAGAGGTTGGAGAGCCTCATGTGCAGCGAAATCGCGACCGTGTCGGACGAGGTGCTCGAGGCTGGCTGGGTCAAGCGCGAGCAAAAGGAGAAGCTGCGTCTCTACAAACCGCTGAGACGCCTCCAAGACTCTTACACAGAGCTGACCAGAAACGTGGAAGAGTTTGCTCGCCACGTTCCGAAGCTCAACAACTTTGTGCAGTGCGCTGTGAAAATGGGATCGGTGCTTGGTCCGTGGTGCGCGGATCGCTTCTGGCAGGTTCTTCTCACGGATGATGTGATGAAGAGCATGGCTCTACACTCGGCCAAGACGCGCAGGGCCGACTTTAGCTACGACAAGTTGGAGGCGGCGTCCGATGCGCTCGAGAGTCTGCGGCCGCTGGTGGATAACCATAAATTCACCACGCAGCCAGTGGACGAGGGCGCAATTTCGTCCAAACTCTCCGTTCTCAGGGAGATATTGTGCACTGCATTCGCAGAGAGCGCATCGACAAAGTGTCTTGTTTTTGTCGACGAGCAGTTTGTGGCCATGATGCTGGCCGATTACTTTGCGCAGCCCTCCATTGCCCCGAATGGCATGATTGGAGACTTTATGGTTTGTGATGGCGATTTTGCCCCAGCCCAAGTCACGCAGCTAACATGTGCAGGTCGGACTATCAAGAACGACGGTGCTCTCGAATCTCTCGCAGCGACAGCGGATGACGAAGCTAAACAACTTCAAGTACGGCGACACAAACTGCCTCTTTGCGACCTCGGTGGCCGAAGAAGGCCTCGATATTCCTGCGTGCGACCTAGTTATTCGATTCGACATTTGTGTTTCCGCCATTCAGTACATTCAATCGCGAGGACGCGCCAGAAAAGCGTCTTCCGTCTACATCACCATGATGGAAGAAGACAATCTCATTCATCTACGGCGGCTCGAAAACGTCATGATTGACGCACAGTCTCTTCGCTCTTTTTGCCAGAATCTGCCAGCAGACCGAAAGATTGGACTATACGAGCGACCGCCTTCCAAGGAGCTCCTTGTCGCGCATACCGCCACGCTCTCGGAGCAGAACAGCATGGCTGTCCTCGCAAGATTCGTGTCCACACTAGCACAGGGCACCGACACAAACCCTGTTCCTGAATATGTCGTTTCTGGAGCCCCTGGGAGCAATTTTGTTTGTTGGGTCATTCTGCCCGACTCGTCGCCCTTCAAGTCCACCACGGGCAGCATAGAGAGAAGCAAGATGAGGGCCCGATGTGCGGCGGCGTACGAAGCATGTGTGCGCCTGATTGAGTCGGGCAGTATCAATCAAAACCTGCAGCCAACTTTTAAAAAGAAGTTGCCGAAAATGCGAAATGCGCGGCTCGCACTGGGCGAGAAGAGGACAAAGGAACATACCATGTTGATCAAACCAAAGATGTGGACATTGTTACCGCCAGAGCTACCTACCCAACTATTCCAGACCTTTATCGAGATACAGCCCGAGTCTGCTGGCATGACACCGCTCGCACTGCTGACGAGAGAGATTTTACCGGATATAGAACCAATCAAACTTTTCCTCACGGCAGATGTTAATCTGTCGGCCAGATTAATGCCAGGCGGACCTGTGCAAGTGTCACTCGAGCAAGTACAAAAGCTGTCGGCGTTTACGCTCTGCCTGTTTGATCATGTCTTCAGCAAGGAGTTTGACGCTAAATATGAAGACATCCCGTTTTACTTTGCGCCTGCATCTGCGGCACTGTACCAACAAGAAACGGGAGGCATTGACTGGCAGCGACTAGAGCACGCTGTTCTGTCCATGGATCAGAGCCCCCTGATTGACCATGGAAACATTCCTCGGCAGCGATTCGCGCTTGATCCGCACGACGGATCAAGAAAGTTTCTTGTCCATGACATTGACCCGACATTACGAGCAACTGATCCGACGCCTGCAGGTGTTCCTGATCACAAGAATAATGGCTACTTGACCTCGGACAGGTCAATCATGCAGTACAGCTGCAGCACGAGACTTCCGCATCGAAAGAAAATCGTCTTTGATACCGAACAGCCGGTCTACAACGCCACGCTAGTATCTCTGCGTCGCAATTATCTGGAGCCCGATGATGCAGAAAGCGCGAAACAGGACCGGCCATGTGTCGTTACTCTCCAATGTCTCAAGGTCTCGCCGATCCCAGCTGATGTTGCTCGCGCCGCCCTGCTACTTCCATCTATTCTCTACCGCCTCGATACTGCATTGATAGTCGCAGAGGCTAGCGATATGTTGGAATTAAACATACCTCTCCGGCTCATGGTGGAGGCCTTTACAAAGAATGCAGTTGATCCGGATGACGAGGAGCTCAACACTGAAGACGAGGAGCACGATGGGCAGCACAATTACGAGCGCTTGGAGTTTCTCGGTGACACCTTTCTCAAAATGGCCACGACAATCGCGCTGTACACGCGCAACCCTGGGGCCAGCGAGTTTGAGCACCACGTAGAGAGGATGCTCCTGGTCTGCAACAAGAATCTGTACAACACGGCCGTGGAGCTCGGCCTTCAGGGCTACATCCGCTCCGGCTCGTTTGACCGGCGTACATGGTACCCCAACCTGCCACTGAAGCGCGGCAAGTCGGCCAAGTCGACTGCCGTCCAGAACGTGGGCGACAAGACCATTGCCGACGTCTGCGAGGCCATCATCGGCGCCGCGTACATGAGCCCCGCTCCAGACGGCAACATGGATGAGGCGGTCAAGGCGGTGACCAAGATGGTCAACAGCCCCAACCACGACATGGGTCTCTTCTCCGACTACTATGCCGGCTTCTCCGCGCCCCACTGGCACGCGAGCCCCGGCAGCGCCGGGGTGCGGGCCGCGGTCGACAGGGTGGCCGGGGCGCTGGGCTACCGGTTCCGGTCGCCGCTGCTGCTGCGTTGCGCCTTTACGCACCCCTCGTACAAGGGCGAGGCGATTGGCCACTACCAGACGCTCGAGTTTCTCGGCGACGGCCTGCTCGACATGGTCGTCGTCGACTACCTCTTCCGCGCGCACCCCGACGCCGGCCCGCAGCGGCTCACGGAGCGCAAGATGGGCGTCATCAGCAACCAGTTCCTCGGCTGCCTCTGCGTCGCGCTCGGCCTGCACCGCGAGATTCTCGCGGCCGACGCGCACGTGCCTGGGCAGGTCAAGGCGTTTGAGGAGAAGCTGAGCTACCTCGGCGAGAAAGCAGACGCCGCCGCCGCCGTGCAGGAGGGGCGGCCGGCCAGCAAGGGCTACTGGACGCTGGCGACGCGGCCGCCCAAGGTGCTCGCCGACGTGGTCGAGGCGCTCATCGGGGCCATGTTTGTGGACGCGCGGTACGACTACAACGTTGTCCGGACCTTTTTTCAGCGCTTCGTCCAGCCGCACCTCGAGGCCGACATGGACGGCTACGACGCGCTCGGCCCGGGCCACATCATCACGCAGACGGCGCAGCACCTGCAGCGCCAGCTGGGCTGCCGCCGGTGGCGCTTCTGCGTCGACGCGGTGCCGTGCGAGTCGCGCACGGGGCTGCCGGCGCTGACGGACAAGGACTGCGTGTGCGCGCTCATGGTGCACGGCGAGGTGCGCTGGCACGCCAAGGCCGGCAGCGGCGTCGAGGCCAAGAGCAAGGTGGCGGCGTGGGCGCTGCGGGATCTCCGGGGCCTGGATCGGGTGAGGTACCGGGCGGAGATGAAGTGTGACTGTGACGTGTCTGGTCGAGACTGAGGCTGTTGTCTCGGGGAAAGGGTGCGACATGTATCGACTCGACGAGAATTAAGAATAGCAAAAAGCAAATTGAACATGGAGTTCAAAAATGTGTGTAAATTGTGTAAATTGTGTAAATTGTGTAAATTTCTAGTAACTTGGTAAAAAAAAAGAAATTGGTATTGAGCTGTTGCTTTGCAGCGTGTGTGTGTGATGTCCTCACCCCTTTCCGACCCTCTGGCGCCTGGCCAAAGAGCACGCCGCATAATCCCATACAGAAAAGAAAAGCCACCTCCTCCTCCAGAGAATGAGATTAAAGAACGTACCATTCGAACAAAAAGTTCCCTTGCCAGAATGCCCTCCACTGTCGTAAATGTGGACATTGTCCCAGCCAAGATTGGCCGTTTCCCGCTTTCCCAAAAGAGATCCAACAAAGTAAATAATAATATGTTGCGTGCAACATAAAAGTCGCCAGTATTGTCTTCGTAATCATCAACAAACTCCTGTACAGAGTCGCACATCTCTTGCCCGTTTACTCCATATCCGCCAAGTTGCCGTCGCCCTCCTCCAGCGCCACCGTCTCGACGCGGCGCACACGCGCGCGCGGACCTCCACCACGGGTCAGCTTCTTGGCCCCTTTGCGTCGGCGCGCCGCAGCATCACTCTGGCTGTTCCTGCTAGGCGGGGCCTCGACGATGATGCTGAGGCGCGGGAGCGGCGACGAGCTCAGACGCTGCCGCCGCGTCGTTTTGTCCTCGGGGCTCTCATCGCCGTCCGGCTCGTCGTCGGTGTCGTAGTCAAAGCCCAGCGCGAGCAGGCGCTGACGCCGCGTCAGGTACATTTGCGGGACGAGCGCGCCGCCGGGCTCGACCGAGGAGCAACGTCCTCTCCCGTCTGCGTCGTCGTCCTCCTCCTCGCCGGGGGCCGCACCGTCCAGCGCCAGGCCGAGCGGCGATCCCAGCCGCGACATGGGCCGCGCATCCTCTGGGATCAGCATATCCACCGGCTTCTGCGCAGCGTCGTCGATGCGAGGGTGGCCCTTGAGCGTCTGGCTGCTGTTGCGCTTGCTCGTCGAGACCGAGGCCCGCTTGGTGGACTGCTGCTGCTTCGGCGGCGTCTCCCGGCGGCCCGAAGCGGCGCCGCCAAAGAGGCCGGGCAGCGTGGCGGCGCCGCTGCAACCGCCGCCATTGAAGAAGCCCGACTCGTCAAAGAGGAGCGCTTCGTCTTCTGGTGCGCCTCGCCGCCGCCTGCGCTTCTCCACAAACGCGTCGATGTCGGATCCGTCCGTGGTGAGGGAACAGCTGTCGTCCTCGTCCTGCTGGGCACGGTCCACGTCGCAGCTCGTGCGGGCTTTGGCGCTCTCGTCGAGGTCCATCAGGGAGCGGATATCCACCGACGTCGTCACCGTGGCGCGGCTGACGGGACGGAGACTGACGCTGGACACGTCGGACCGTTCCGTGGGCTCCGTCGACGCGACCGACCAGCAGTGTCGCTGCGAGGCGCGGCTGTCTGTCGCGCGCTCCGTCGCGACGGATCGCTGGTCCTCGTCCCGGTCGCCAAAGGACTGTCGCCAGCGCAGCATGTTCTCAATGGACAGGTTCTGCTGATGACTTGCCGGGCTGCTTCTTTGATTGCCTGTATGACCGTCAGTATACTCCATCTTTGTCCTTGTGTAGGGGGTCTCTCACGTGAAGCAGGTCGCTTATTGGCCCCATCGTCGTGCATCATGCTCTCCATAGGAGCGTCTTTGATGGGTTCGCCAATGTGATATGCGCTTATGACGTCCACAGACTGCCGTGCGCGGCGGACAGAGCCGAGGGCCGATGACGGACGCTCGCCGCTCTGTTCCGCCTCACTTCGTCGGAAGCGAGGAATCGAGGGCGGAAATGCATCATCGCTTTCCTCGGCTGCTTCCACCTCCTTGCGAGCGCTGCTTCCCTCTTCGAGTTTCGGAAGCCCGATGGATGCAACACTGGCGCGCCGCGTCTCCGTACACACTGGGCTTTCAAAGATGGACGTCACCCGAACCCGTCTCATGGGCAACGATCGGGCCGTGTGGAGGCTCGAAGCGCGAGAGCTCGGCCGATATGCGTCCTCGTCTTCTGGCTGCTCGAGAATGACCTCCTTGTTGGCGTACTTGTGATACTTGGCAGCGCTGGTGCTTTGTCGTCTCGTCACGACCTGCGCTGACCGTGCGGCGTAGAACTTTTGCACGGCCGGGCTTCCCAGGAGCAGGCCATTTTGTCCGATATTTCGCTCGGCTACATCCTCGCCGTAGTCGCGCGAGCCAGAGGCTTGTAGCCTAGCCTTGAAGTTTGAGAGTCCAATCTGCCCGTGTGCATCCAAGAGATCGACATGTCGGCCTGCGACGGAAAGGGTATGCGTGCCGGGCGCTGTGGCTGTCCGTGACAGTAATAAGCTCGAATATGATGAACTTGCCGACGACATTCGCTTGGCAGAATTAGAAGAAGAGGCAATCGACTCGCTCTGCCATGGTCGCTGGGACTCTCCACTCCGAGTCGCCGTCCGAGGTGGTGTTGCGCGAGAAGCCTCGGGGAGTAATTGGTGGCGGTTTGTGTGGTGGCGGCTTAGCAGGTCTGCGTCGCTTCGGCTGCGACTTTTCGAGGCCAGTGGCAAAGCAGAAGTGTTGCCTACAGATGAAGTCGTCAGCGACACATGACTACAAAAGATGTTTCGGGCTAGATGTCGTACTGCGCTGGAGGGTGAGTGTAGACGGCGAGCTGGAGAGCGACGTCTTGTCGCTTTGCCGCCGTTGTAAGAAGGCGAGAAGGCCCATGGTGTTAGTGCAATGGGAGTGCTGGCAAGCACCACAATGCTCTGAACGAGACAAGCTCACAGGCAAATGTTCAACGCATGTGTGGGATCTGCAGGCTTATATTGCTTTTGCCAATGGTCTCGCCGGATCGAACGGGCGGGCGACAAGAGCGCAGATAACGGGCACCTCTTTTAATATAATAAATGGGAGCTGCGCAAGGTATGGACACGGAGAGCAACGGGGGGGTGTGTGGACGGCGGATAGATGGCAGGATATCCTCGATCTACAGGCTGCCCTGTCCTGTCGTTTCGTCCCACGCTTGGGCGGGACTTGGCACGGATAGTTGGACGTTCTCAGGTTGCTGATGCGTGGGGGGGGGGGGGGGGGGCCCCCCCCCCCCTCCTCAGCTAAATGTGCCTCCCGGCTAACTAGTGCGCATCACAAGCTTTGTTGGTGAGGACAAGACTCGCGCAGCAGCAGGTGTAGCAGATGCAGGCCCCTGCATGGTCCTGATCAAGGTGGCTTCGGGTGACGCCGCCAATAAAAGCTGCCGGCAGCCAGAATACTACGCTGCATGACAGTTGGCCCACGGAGGCTACCACTGTTATTAGACACTTTGAGCCAACCACTTGACTAGTTGGTTACGAGGGCAGTTGACCGTTGGGATTCAGCGGCAGATGCAGCTAGCCGAACAAGGCCTTCCCCCCCCCCCCCCTGGTTCCTGGCCTTTTCGCAGTTGCCGGTCAGAGGCCTGTCGGAGAACGAGGGCACCACGGTTGCTTGATGGGGGATATCTTCGTGTGCGGTGGAGAGGAGAGCTAAATAGTGGCAAAGCTCAAAGGGGGGACCATGATTTTGCAGAGCGGGCCTCCGTTCCACACGGACGCGCACCGATGGCCTCTTCAGGCTCTTCTGCACTCTCTTGAACAAATGTCTTGGGTTGGCCAAAA
>JARJRE010000070.1:0-97004 GCA_030783385.1 Akanthomyces dipterigenus | reverse complement strand
TATATCTACCATATATCTACTATTATACTTCTTTTTTCTACCACATTATACCACACTTATGCCCCACTTACGCGCGCGCGAACCTCTAGTTGATGTAGGAAATACTGGCTCCCCCACTAGGTCCCGGCGACCAGGGTCAGATTGGGGACGGCCTGCAGCTTATGTCTTATCCGCTTACCTACAGCGGGTGCTTGGGCGGTTTCGACCCTGTAAATCCTTCACAACTCAGCAGACATGAGATGCTCCAGCGGTCCAGTCCCCTGTAAAACGGCTGGGTACAATCGGCACTGACCAGCCAAAAAGGCGCTAAATCTGAGCTCAGCGCCTGTCACCGGCCCAGCAGGTACGCCGCCGACGCCAACGCCGCTGGGCCAAAATTCCCGCTAAAACATTTCTCTGTGGCCCGCCAGATCTGTCTCGGCCTTGCTTCTCTGCTACGATTGCGCCCTCTCTCCGACCTTTCACCGTTTGACCGTTTTGCCCTTCCTACATCCGACGCCGTTCTGATCTTCGTTCCCCCCCCAAAAAGCCAATTCTTGCAGCAGTCGCTCACCATGGCCGAGGAAAAGCCTCTTCCCTTTGTCTACCAGTTTGCCGCCGGTTCGTGCCGCCCGCGTTCGTCGTGGCTCTCGTGCCACTCGTGACCGTTGACATCGCATTTGCTAACATTTCGTCTTCCGCAGGCGCCATTGCCGGTGTCTCTGAGGTGAGAAGCGCAGCATACAGCTATTAATGCGATTAGGCACTCACGCTTCCCCATCAGATTTTGGTTATGTGAGTTCTTTTTCCTCGCGCGCGCGCAACTCCGGTGTTGACGCCGAACTCGCCGAAAACATCCCGCTAACCAGTCACGCGCCTAGGTACCCATTGGACGTTGTCAAGACCCGAGTGTACGCTTAGCATCCTGATCCTCGAATGACTAGCCTTGCAACAGGACGACGAATGCTAACTTACAGCTAGTCAATTGCAAACCGGCGCTGCTACCGGCGACACCTACAATGGCATGGTTGACTGCTTCCGCAAGATTATCAAGAATGAAGGGTATGGCACGACCCCGACCTCCAAACGAGAAATCAAATCACTGACTGCTGACCTAGCTTTTCCCGCCTGTATCGCGGCATCTCTGCCCCCATCCTGATGGAGGCGCCTAAGCGTGCCACCAAGTTTGCCGCCAACGACGAATGGGGCAAGGTTTACCGCAAGATGTTTGGCGTCAACCAGATGAACCAGTCGCTCTCCATCCTGACTGGTGCCACCGCCGGTGCCACCGAGTCCTTCGTCGTCGTTCCTTTTGAGCTCGTCAAGATTCGTCTCCAGGACAAGGCCTCGGCCGGCAAGTACAAGGGCATGGTCGACTGTGTTGTCAAGACGGTCCGTAACGAGGGTGTCCTCACCATGTACCAGGGCCTCGAATCCACCATGTGGCGTCACATTCTCTGGAATGCCGGTTACTTTGGCTGCATTTTCCAGGTCCGCCAGATGCTCCCCAAGGCCGACACCAAGAGTGGCAAGATGACCAACGACCTCATGTCCGGTGCTGTTGGTGGCACCGTCGGTACCATCCTCAACACCCCCCTGGATGTCGTCAAGAGCAGAATTCAAAACACTCCCAAGGTGCCTGGCCAGATCCCCAAGTACAACTGGGCCTTCCCTGGAGTGGCCACCGTTTTCAGGGAAGAGGGCTTCAGCGCTCTCTACAAGGGATTCCTTCCCAAGGTATACTTCTCAGCGTACCACCGCGGACCCATACATGGATGCTAACTTGAGCCAGGTCCTTCGTCTGGGCCCCGGAGGTGGTATTCTTCTTGTCGTCTTCACCACTGTCATGGACACCTTCCGCCAGTGGCAAGTCTAAATGCTCTACCAAGCACGAGAAAAGTCATTTCTCTCTTTTTTGCAGCCGAGCTGAGCGATCATCATCCCAAGGGCTATGTAGCATGATATCAAAATGTGTTTAGGGCATGAGGGAAAAAACGAATGAGCACCCAAGATACCTTCTGTATATATGACTGGTGCGTGGGCGTGCTGTTGGGCCCGAGGCTTGGGTGAACGTGCAAGCTGCTTTTATTATGTTGTCTAGGGCCGAAATGATGGGAATCATGAAATGTGTGGCTATGCAGGGGAACATAGCACCATAAATGGAAAAATACCAAAGCACTCATCTTTCTCCATCTTCATTACTTGCCTGTGTCGTCTATCAGGTGTTGGCTGTCGAGAGTTGGAAGCGCCAACTGCCAGCTGCACGGCGGCATGCACACAAACGCACGCACGCACGAGAACATAAAAACCAACTAGAAAGAGAGGTAAAGCACCATACGAATTTGGCGCAATCGGCGTCTTTCATACAATTGGTACCTCTCGTGCCTTCTATAAATGTTTCTTCTTCCTCGCCTGCTGCCTCTTCTTCCTCTGCCACCTCCATAACTCCAAGACACTCACGCACACTGCTACATCTATTCGTGACATTTGAAATCTTCAGTTGTATTTCTTTTATTCTTCGCAGAACTGAGTCATAGTACTCCTCTTCATCCCTCACTTCCTTACCCCAACCTCGACAGGTATGTATCTTGACTGCGCTCTGAGTCCTCCCCCGCTACACCAGCCAGATGATGCAGGCGCCTCAGTCGTATCTCTGGATCAGCTCCGGAGGAGCCGACTTGTATTGTGGCATCCAATTACGGTGCTTACGTTGCGCACGGCTCGCTCTCCTCTTGCTTGCCCAGGAGTTTTTGGTCTACGGACCTTGCTTACTTGCACCATACTGACTCTCTATTTGCAGCGACTTGCAGAGCTTTGAGAATCTTCATGCTTCTCTGCCAGAATTTCCTCTCGATTCAACCCTTTTTCTTCTGCTGCAGCATCCCCGAGAGATCTCTACCGACCCCCTTTTCACCCTAGCTTGCTGCAGATCGAAGCGTAGGACTCATCGCCATGGCTGATGTTCCGCAGAATGAGCACGCCGCGGCCCCAGCTCCAGAGGCTGACGACAATGATCCCGACATGGATCAACAAGACGATAACATGGAAGAAATCAAAGGCAATTTCCATGCAGGCGCCGTGAACGATGTCATAGTGCCTGATGTCGGCACATCGACAGGGCAGCTTGAGGGTTCAGATGCAGCACCAACCAACGCTAGCTTGCCCCATGAAGACACACAAGTAGCATCTAGTACTTTCAATGACGACAATCAGGGTGGTGACTCGGATGATTCTGCGTCCGACACGGACGAATCAGAAAGTGATGCGAGCTTTGAAGGAAAATGTAAAGATTCATGCGAACCGCGCTACCAAAGAATGAAGAACCAGCGAGACAATGGGAGAAGAAGAGAAACGCGACTGAAACGTCGCTTCCAAGCCCGACTGGATCGACAAAGGCGAATTGATAAAGAGAGAGAAGACGAGATTACCGCCGGACTTCGCGCACAGCTGGAAGCTGAAAGGCTGAGCAACGAGGTAACACGGAATGACAATCGAAACCTCCAAAATTTAGTCGCCTACCTCAACCGAGAAGTGCGACGCCTAAATGCTATAATGGCGAGGCTCAAAGGAGATCGGAGAAACAGGAGAAAAACAGAAACGGTGAGAGAGTATACCAAGCTTGAAGGACTGCGCCGCTGCGAGACGAAGCTAATCACGAGGTAGACTTGGGGGGCTGAGCTTGTCCGCTACTGTCAGGGCGAGGGGGATGTGTCCTATCGCACCATATATAGAAGGTGTTGCAGTGAAGAGAACAGCTCCTGGAAATATCTCCACCCTCTGATGAAACTCGTTGGACGATCCGAGGACGAGGACGAGGAAGACCTCGACAGCGAGCCGGGCATTGGCGCAAGTGGCGGCACAGCTTTCAGCAGCGGCGTCCGAACCACGCAGAGGGGACGTCGGCTCTTTGCTCAGTTTCCGTTGCATATTTTGGGCAACATCCTCCGATGCGCAGTTGTCTTTGACGGGCAGCCCGTCCACGTCGTTACGCGTCTCGACCCGCATCGAGCACCAGACGTCAGCAATGTCCTTCCTGACATGATCGAGCTTGATCAGAAGGGCCAACAGGTCCGGCGCCTGCACCGCTTCCTCATCGGCAGCGGCGAGTTCAGGCTCAGCGAGGCCCCGGACCCAAACGTCGTGCTCGCGCCCCTCTTGGTGTGCAAGAAGTGGTGCTACATTGCCTGCAACCTATTCTACAGCCACAACCTGTTTTGCTTCTCCTCCTTTGGCGAGCTCGGCTGGTTCATGGACGGCATCGGCGCCCGCAAGCAGCGGATCCAGCACATTGAGCTGTTCTGGATCGGCTCCCAGGACGTCACCTTCAAGATCAACGACGAGGGCAAGGTGGCGTCCCGCCGCATGTGGCCGCTGCTCCAGCTCGTGCAGGCGAACCGTCTCAAGACGCTGCACGTCTACTTGCGGGAGAGCAGCCGCGCCGTCATGCGCAGGCCCAACGAGCCGCGTGGAAAGGTGCGCTACGACAAGGCCAACACAACCGGCCAGACCGACTATCGCCTGATGCGCGACATGTGGAGTCTCCAGGGAATACACAATGTCAAGTGTCTACGAGGGCTCGACTACATTCTGTTCTGGGACTACGACGACTTCCTTGCCCGTGGAGAGCTGAGCTCAGCTATTCACGATCGAGACTTTACTTTTTACATGAATGACCACGTGCGCAGAAGCAAGCGCCGCGATGTAGCGAGAATGGCACAGTTTGAAAACCTGGCGCCTCTCCTCCCATATCTTCCAGACGACGACGTCAAGGATTATGTCAAGGCGGAGATTCGCATCCGCGAAGACGACCCGCTGCACGCGCAGAACCAGCCACAAGAGGTGTTTGACGACGACGACGACGACGACGACGACGAGCTCTTGGGCCCTGGCGGCATCAACCATGGTCATCACGACGACGATGATGACGACAATGACGACGCGCCTTCAGCGTCCGGACCTCGTCTACACTACATGAGAGGCGCGAATGCGGCTGATGTCCAGTCTCACTCTGGATCTCTTCCGGCCGTGGCGATCGAGACAGACGGCGACACTGATGCCGTCATGAATGATGCGCCTTTGGAAGGGGAGCAGGGCGACGATGAATTGAGCGACGACGAGCAGGCTGGCGACTATGATGGTGATGCGGCCATGGGCGAGGCTGGTCAAGACGACTATGAATTGAGCGACGACAACAGCGACGACGACAATAACGATGAAGATGGAGATGACGATGACGATGACGATGACGGTCACCAGGGTGTCTTCCTTCACTCTCCCTCCCGCGATGCCGCTCCAGGCCGACACAGCGACACCTCTCCCTCGCTCTTCCTCGGCAGCGCGTCGCTCGAGCGGGACCCGGACCCGGGCTACTCGCAGCCATCCTACCGGTACTCCCCTCCCGAAGGGAGCGCCGACGCGGCACAGGAGGCGAGTCTCTTTCTCGAGGACAAGGAGGACAGTGACACGGAACAAGGTGGCCCGACCATCAATCGCCCACCGCCGCCCCAGGACTGGGAGAATGTGGCTTCCGACGACGAGAGCGGAGAGGGCGAGAAGCAAGAGGAGAGCGGCTCCAATGACGGGGAGAGCAGCGACGAGGAGAAGACGGGCGAGGAGTAGACGGGCGAGGAGTAGACGGGCGAGGAGAACTAGGTACTGCGTATCGCATGGTTTCCGCTTCTTTTGCTCTGGCCGGCTTTTTTGCTACATTGGTTTTCTATTTCCCTCGACGAATTTCACGACATGACGACTACATTGTCGTCCAAATCTACAGTGACAAGCTGGCACCATTTGAATGTGCTTGCTACCCTATTCATCATATGCTTTCGACGTTGGGTAATTGACCCATTCTTTAAGGATACGATTCGACCACAAACATTTCGGCCTTCCTTTCCATCCCAAGATGACGATGATTCTTGATTCACGATACTTGGATTCACATCTAGCACAGGCACCACTTTGCAGGACCAAGGGGTTGTGGTTGGCATCTTGAGTATAATGAATAGCTACACCGGGCGTTTTTAGGTACCATGCATATGTCCAATTGGATTTCCAAATCAAAAACAGATAAAACACCATTTCCCGCGTAAAGATCTCTGTGAGTTGAATATGAAATGCTGAAGCAGTGGATGAATGACAATGTTTTGCATTCTGTGAAAACCTCAACACGGATTGTTTTCTCTATACAATTTCTGGTATGCTTCAGTATGTCCAAGTTGAAATCTACCAACCCCTTCTGATGGTGCCGCGAGGCTCAAACCCAACTCTCTCTGAGCCGGTATTACTTCCCGTGTTTACACAGCCCCGCCCTTCCTCAAGGCTGCGTCGACCTTGAGCATCCATTTCTGAGAGCGTAAACATGAGGGGCTCGTCGCCGACAGACTCGTCGTCGCCACGGACGAGACGGCTGCTGGCACTGCCCATGTAGCTACCCCGAGCAGACTGCGCGAGCTGTGGTGGCGGTGTCTGGCCACGGCCGGCGCTCATTCCGGCATATCGCTTTCGCTGGAAGGGCGACGAGGACTGCGCAACAGAGATTAAACCGTCAGGAGGAGTCTCTTCCGTAGATCCACGGAGTATTCCTGTTGAAGCACTCGGAGATCGAATCTCGGGTGCGGGCCGTAGACTGCTGGGAGGGCTATCACGAGCAGCAGGCTCTTCCTCCAGTTGCATTTGACGGCCGAGAAGCGTGCTGAGAGTCGGGGGTTCTCTGTCTTCTGCTCCCAAGCTGACGCTTCGGTTAGCAAAAGCCAAATCCGTCTCCTCATCATCAACCGCCACCCTGCTCTGCTGTGCAACTGAGCTTGATCGTCTTTGATGTGAGCTGAGGCGGGGCGACAGCGGTATGTCGATAGCAGTGGTGCCTTCCTGTGTAATGGTACTCTGGCGACTTGATTCCGGGATCGAGGGTCCTCTGGGGCGTGTTCCCCGGGAAACTCTTCTAGAGCGCTCCCGCGAGTGATCGACTATCGAATTTTCACTAAGGCGAGATGGAATAGCGGGCGTGTGTGGGGTATGTGGTGAAACAGGCTTGCCAGGTGAAGATGAGGACGGCGACATTGACGCCGGTGCGACCATTCCAGGTACACTCGTTAGCTGTTGGCTGGAGGAGCTTGACGAGCGCTGCAACTGCATAGACGACGTCATGGAATCGCCCAGGGCGTTGTTTGAGTCCTTCATCAGATGGAACCTGGACAGCTGTGCAACAGTCTTGTTTGTCGCCGAGTCTCGCTTAGTCGGCTCGAAACTCTTGAGTGTTTTCTTACTATCCAGAATTTTTAAGAATTCTGAGATGTTGTCTTCTTCGGCAGGCAGCGATCCGGAGCTGGTGTTATCAGGCTCTGCCAATAGCCCAGATCCAGGTTGAGCTACTGAAGAGGCGAGACTTTGTCTTCCACTGCTGCCTTGCTCATCTTCGGGCCCTCCTCTACTGGGTCCGCTGATAGAGGGACGGTTACGTCGATGGGTAAAACTGCTGCTGTATCGGCTTGACGAGGATGGGCGCGGCGAGCCAGCAATAGGGATGTCGGTTGGCTGCGAAGGTCCGCCTCGCAATGTTGCCGGCATGCCAGCAGTGAGTGATGTACGTTGTCTAGGCTGCATCGGTGGGAAAGCCGAGGTCCGATTTTGCAGCGATGCCGGCGATTCTGGCTCGAGAGATCGAGGCACGGGAGAACCTGACAGAGAGCCGGCCTTGAAGGGCTGAAACGAGATCGAGGGTCTCCTAGCAGATCCATCAGATCGGATTGCATGACGGCTTGGGTGCCCTCTGGTGCTGATGGGTAATGAATGAGGAGCGTCGAAGTCTGTCTGCTTCGGTAGTGAGGCTGGTGGTGAGCTCGTGTCAGAGTCAGGCTGTCTGACGGATCGAAGGGCAGAGATGGGACTCGTTCCTAGGGGTCCATTGCCGTGAAAAGTGGACAGGCTCCCGTATGTTTGTTGCACATCGCCGATGCCGGGCCGGCTTCGATGATCTCGCAATGAGCCAACCTCGGGCTGTGTAGCTCTGGGTGAGCCGGCTCCTTGGGGAATGGAGGGCTTGAAGTAGTTTTCGTCGATGCCCATAAATCTGGAGCTAAGTAACGACTCGGCATCATCGATTCTGAAAGTGCAATCATTTCTGTATGTGACAGATGTGCTCATCCGGCCGACAGGAACATCCAGGTCTCCAAACATGTATTCCGTAACAGGATCCGGTCTACCATCTATGGGAGTCTTCAATAGATCTGGGGACCTCCTATGTGGGCGCTGCATGAGTATGCGGCAGCGGGGGGAGAGCGCCGCGACACAACCTTTTGCCATTCCTTGACTCCTGAACTTCCAGGCTGGCAGCAGTCTTGCGTAGGTAAAGAGGGTTCGAAAAAAGACAATGGCTTTTTTGTAAATGGTTGGGAGGATGGGACCAAAGTCCTCGGTTGGCAGGGAGCTATGGGGCATGAGCTCGACGGTCCAGCGTTCCAGGACCACTTCTGTGTTGCGGCTGAATGTATTGGGCGACGTGCCATCACTTGACCGGGACGACTGTAGTTGTTCCATGATATCCCAGCGTTTGCCTTCTTCGTCTACAGTAATCAGACTCTGGCTTTCCTTTAGTGATGATGCGTCTAGGTACACCTCGATGACCATTGGAGGTGGGAGATTTTCCAGGCTGCCACATGTCTTCCAAGTCTTGAGCTCTTCTCGGAAGTCATCAATCTCGTCTGTTTCTATTTGATACTGTATTAGGGATTAGCAATGAGGAAAAATGGTGAGGAGCGAGGTTACATGCCCATTTGTTGACTTTGGCTGCTCCGCTCGGATTGCGTATGGGTCGTGTCTTCATCCTCGAGTTTAAAATCAATGCGGCAGCCTTGGTGTAAAAGTTCTGGAAACTTGTCAGCACTGAGATGGTACCATGGAGCTTCTTGGCTGCGACAAACCTGCACTATCTGATCCAGCTTCTTGACAGAATCACTAGGCAAGGCCGAAGCGTTTAGAAGGTCACCAGAGCCCGAAGCCGCTGCAGGCTGATTCATTGACAGGTTGGATCCCGTCCGAGGGCGGGCTCCGCCTATGCCAGCATTAGCGCCGGGTGCGCTCCGGGACAAGGGAAGCTGGGGTGATGTCGCTGGCGATGAGGCCTTCCTCTGGGGTATCCTCGCCTGTTGATGCATGGTGTCAGGCAGAAGGCTTCGGCCGATGGGGGGAGGTTGACGTTGGGGGAATAATTAGGCGATGGAAGTGTGCTCTTCCATCGTCGTTGATTCGCAGCTGATAATGGTCGTGAAGGGATGTGTTGTCAAGTCGCTGTAGTCGTGGGCGAACCAGGTAGACAAGGAGCTGTACCGGTAGCTACCTAGTCACCAGTGGTTGGACAGCAGCTGACACAAGGGTAGCTCAACGCACCGTGCGAGAGGACAGGGCCTGGTGCGAGTGCAGCCTCGGGACGGGGTGCAGCGTAGGGAGTATAGAAATCGGGAATGGGAGGGTGAAGGTCGAGCTCGTCAAGTGGTTGGAGTCTGGCGGCTAAGTGTGCTGGGGGATGGGTCCGAGGCCGGGTCATTCGTAGCGGCACATCGAAGACCTCGTGATGCGGATCCGATAGATATCTTTCGTCATAGGCCAGTAGTCGCAGGAGAGGGCTGGCAATGGCGACAGAGGGAGCTAGCAGGCTTGGGAAACGGAGATGAGGATGGGGAGGCTGCAGACGAGACCAACAAGAGTCGAGGAGGTTGAGAGAGGAGAGGAGGAGCGGCGGTTGATGCGAGAGGTGACTCCAACGGCAGTGTTGATAACGCAATGGGCAGAGGGCTACTAACTACTAGCAGTTGTCAGTCGTGGAGAAGAAGCGGGTGCTGGGGCAGCATTCGCTATCGCGATACCTGGGGTTTTGGTGCAGCGCGGTGACTGGGGGAGGTACCCAGCTAGACCAGGCAGCCGGCCTGGCGGTGCGCATCACCCATCATCCATGCCCATCATGGGGCGGGCGCCGGGCAGTCAAAGGCAAGCCAGTAGAGCTGTGGGCACACAGCATGTATCTTGTACCCAATCGCTGCTTGCCGATACCTCTTTGGCGCCTGCTAGTTGACCCACCGCTCAGGTCCCGATGCAGTATCTGGTACCCGCTGCGACCCTTTCTCGTTGACCGTCGCCGCGACCGGGACGTCAAAAGGACAGGGTCAAGTCGGTATTACCAGTGACCAGTAAATATTTAGGCTTCCGGATCTCGTCTAGACACACTGTTTAGCTTGTGCAACCTTGATGTTGAGAATCCTGGGGCCCACGGTTACGCGCTGATTGTGATATTGGCCGTGAATGCTTGGGCTTGCAGGGGCAAGCCGGGGGCTATTGGCCTCAAGCAACCAATGCGCTGTTGTCTCGAGTCGCCCGCGGCCAGCACGGTGCTGTCCAAGTTACACCACCTCATTCACGAACAGCGTGCCGTCTTGTGAGCGAATGGGTGAACCGTGACCATATTCTAGCAGACTTTTTTTTCTTTCGATCCCGCAGCTCTGCCTGTCTGCTGTGTTAGTTACCGTGCTGCCCACCACCCTGGGGTGAATATGTACCACCGCCAGCTATCCGAGAGAGCTCTCGTCTGTCTGTGCCACGTATCGCAGAACAGCTGTCAGGCCACAAGTACAGACGATCTGCAAATTCGGCAATTCGATGTCTGTGTTGCGAGGATGGAGTACGTTGCTCGGTTGGCAGTTTGTTGCTGCCTGTGGTTGGCGACTTTGGTCAGGAAACAGGCTCGTGAGACGTCGACTATGCAGTCGTTTCTTATTTTGATAGAAAACCATGAGTATGGAGCCAAACGAATTAATCTAAACTCAATCGGATTGTGATTGACTGGGTGCTGCTATCCCTCACGCGGTCCTTTGGTGCGTTTGTCTCCTGATGTTATGTGTCAAGTTGTGCCTTGCAACACAGCACTCGTCACCTACAATTCTTAAGAACACTGTCGAAGGAACAAAGTACCCGGAAGAAAATGCAAGCGAAAATCACGGTTCCCAAGTGAAACTGCATCAGTAAGCCGCGCGGCCCTGTAGGGCTGTGAAGACGGCAGAGATCGCTTGAACTCACCCTTGCGAGGCAGAGGCCGACTTAGGTGCTTGCAGAGCCTGGCGCGTGTTGTAAATACAGCGACCTGCCATATGAAACAGGGAGCCTGTTCAGCGCGCTCAAAGCCTGGCAAGCCAGTGCTTAGGCCGGGGGGGACAATGTTAGAGCGCATCCAAGTCGAGTAATATGTAAGAGACCAAGTAAATAAATCAATGAATCTGCACCTGTACATCTGCAACATATTCGTCACATTTGTAGTCTACTGCCGCTGTCATTGCAGTCCGCCTTGCTACCCTGCCTCCCAAGCTTCCAATGCTCCAACCCCACTTGGCCACTCAGCCAGGCCAGCCTTCGCATTCTGATGACGAACGGGCTCCAGTCTGCTTGCGAGTGGCTGACGTCTGCCCGCAGGCCACCGAGCTCGCCACTGCACCTCTTCTCATTTACGACCGGCCTCTGCAACAACTCCAACACCTCTGCCATTTCCTCCTTACTGACTACCGACGACAGCTTGATTTTAGAAATACAGCATATTGCCTTTCGCCTGCCGCCCAGTAGTCGCCCCTACCGACTTGCGCCCACCCGCTTCTCGACTCAAGCACTGCAACCATGTTTCGAGCGGCGGCGGTCGGTCCTTTTGACGATGCTATCGGTAAGTCGTGTGACGACCAGCCACGTACCTCCTTGTCATGACGATCTGACCTTTTTCCCAGCCAAAGCGACAGACGAGAACCTCACGTCCGAGGACTGGGGAGCCATTATGGAGGTGTGCGACAAGGCCACCAGTGACCCCAGCGGCCCCAAGGAAGCTGTCCAGAGCATGATCAAGCGCCTCGCGCATCGGAATGCCAATGTCCAGCTATACACACTCGAGGTAGCTACCCTGCCACTGTGTTTCCTTCGTACATCTGCTTAACACTTCGCAGCTTGCGCACGCCCTTTGTCAAAACTGCGGAAAGCCCATGCATCGCGAAGTCTCCAGCCGTGCTTTTACCGACGCCCTCCTCAAGCTCGCCAACGACCGAAACACGCATCAGCAAGTCAAGAGCAAGATTTTGGAAAAGATGAAGGACTGGAGTGACATGTTTAGCAAGGATGCCGAGCTTGGCATCATGTACGACGCCTACTACCGACTCAAGCAAACCAACCCCACGCTGCAAGCCCCGAGCGCGCCGCAGAAGCAGGGTCTCACGGCGTCGGACAGACAAAAGGAAGACGATGAGCTGCAGATGGCACTGAAGCTGAGTCTGCAAGAGGATGACCGCAAAAAGACTGCTGCATCCTCAAGCTCCGCACAGCCCGGCTCCTCTAGCCAAGAAGAGACTGCTCCAGCTCCACCAGTGCCTGCCGGTACCACGGCAGCCACGGTCAGCAGAGTGCGTGCCCTGTTCGATTTTGCTCCGTCTGAGCCTGGCGAGCTCGAGTTCAAAAAGGGCGATGTTATCGCTGTGCTTGAAAGTGTATACAAGGACTGGTGGCGCGGTTCGCTCAAGGGCAACACTGGCATCTTCCCCCTCAACTATGTTGAGAAGCTTACGGACCCGACTCCCGATGAGTTGCAGAGAGAAGCACAGATGGAGGCCGAGGTCTTTGCAGAGATCAAGAATGTGGAGAAGCTATTGACTTTGCTAAGTGCCTCCAACACAGGTCCTCGAGAAGAAGACAACGAGGAGATTTCAGTAAGTGCAAAACCGGGTTGAATGCTAGGACGATATTGGCAAGCTAACATACACCAGAAGTTGTATCATCAAACACTGGCGATTCGTCCAAAGCTTATCAAGCTTATCGAAAAGTATTCCCAGAAGAAGGGTAGGCGAACCCAGCACCCCAGAAGCAGCTCACATGCTAACTTTCAATAGATGACTTTACACAACTCAATGAAAAGTTCATCAAGGCACGCCGCGACTATGAGTCCCTTCTGGAGTCATCCATGGCACACCCTCCTCAACACAACTACCAACAATATGCCATGCGACCGGGTCAAGGCTACTCCCAGGCAGGAGGCTATCCCAGCCAGCCTCCACCTTCGCAGGAGCCCAACCAATACTACAACTCAGCGCTACCACAAGGCCTGGACCAGAGTTACCACGCATCCTCTCCACCTCCCAACTTCCAGTCTGGCGGCCAACCGGGTAAAGCTCCATTTTATGTAGGCGGAGCCGAGGTGCCGATTCACGCCGGAAACCAACCGCCTGCGCCCCAGCAGTACCCTCCTCGCGACTCTACGCCGCGCATCCCGTCCTCGTCGCAACAGCCTGTGCCCAGCAACAGCACATCACCACCGCCCCAAGGCCAGAGCTACACACCTTACTCTCCCCAGCCTCCGCAAATGTACCACCCTCCATCCCAGCAGGCGCAGCAGCAGCAGCAGCAGCCTCCTCCTCTGCAGCCTCTGCAACGGCCGCAGAGTACGTACGGCGCGCAGGAGCTTGCCACTTCGGTCTACGACTCGCCTATGGCGCCGCACAACCCCAACAGCTTCTACTCACAGGATGAAGCTACCGTTAACGCACCAAATCCCACCGCTTCTCCCCCTTCACATCAGCAGCACGCGCCCTCGCAGCCGCACTACCAGAGCTACGCGCCGCCTGACCAAGCTCCGCCGCCTGTGCCGGCCGGCCAGCCTCCGCAGGTCCCTGGCGGTGGTGGCGCTGCTCCCAGCGGCGGTGCGCCTCAGTATAAGCCATATGTCCCGCCTGGTGCCTCTGCTCCCGACGGACCCAGTGCGCCCAGCCCCAACGACTACTACCGTCAGCCTGGCGGCTACTAGACGGAAGGAAAGGATGTGTGGAAAGGAAACAAGGATGATACAGCTGCTTGACAGTCACCTGTGGAAATTGAAATGCGTGGTGAATTTTGCTGTGCTGCAGGCGAGGACTGTAACACAACAGATGCAAACGGCAGCAGGCGCACATTACCAGCTAGTTAGCGACACGTCTGTTTGAAAACTGGATTTATGAACAAGATCATTTAGCTACATTTTGTAGCAGTGCCTTTTTGTGTGTCCATAATTCTTTAATAGAGCATAATTGTCTGGTATAATCTACAGCCCAAAAGAGGTCCTTTCATATAGCTCGTCATCGATATATGCGTCATCTTCATACTGCAACAGTAAGCAAAGCCCGTATTACAAAAATCATATGCACCGTCACCCAGTCATTGAGCCGCTCTACACGTTCACTGCGTGCTGCTGCAATGAATGACAAAAGGAAACACGCCCCTCAACTCTAGACAGCAAAGTCAAACTACTACCAACGTCGTCCATAAACCGAGCTCTCTTCTCGTCTCAGTGGCGACTTCTTGCCCCCGCTCGCGAAGCGCGACGCGGCGTCAATCTGCTCGCCGAGGCCTTTGGAGCCGGTGCCGCTGCTAAAGTGCCCTCCGGGCTTGAACATGTCAATAATCTCATTGAGACCGAGCTTGAGCGCGCCCTTCTTGGCGCCCGTGTCAATGGCCTGCTCGGCGAGGAGGCGCTTCTTCTCCTGCAGGTCAATGATACGCTCCTCAACCGTATTGGCGACGGTGAGCTTGTAGACGATAACATCCACAGTCTGGTTTAGGCGGTGGACGCGGTCGATGGCTTGTTCCTCGACAAACTAGGTTGCATGGTCAGCAAAAGGGACTGTAGATTGGCAAATTTCTGTTAATTGGGGGTGAACGTACGGGATTCCAAAAGGGTTCGATAACGACAACACGAGTGGCAGCTGTGAGGTTGAGACCTAGACTGCCGCACTTGAGACTGCACAGGAGCACGCGGCAGTTCTTGTCCTCGCGGAGCCGGCGCAAACTCTCTTCGCGTTCATCGTTGCGCATACTGCCGTCGTAGCGCGTAAACTTGAAGCCGTCCTTGCGGACAAACGGTTCAATGAGGTCTAGCATGGACGTGAACTGGGAAAAGACGATGAATTTGTGCTCGTGGGCTTCAGCGTGCAGGATACGGCTGAGCTCGCGAATCTTGGCCGAAGCTGCAATTTGGCTGGACCCTGGTGCTGGTCGCACTTCGTCGTCGTCGGAATACAGTTCCGATTCGTCAACGCCAGACAGAGAGCTGGATGATTCATCATCAGAGCTATCGTCGCCAGCGTCTTCACTCTCTGTGGCAGAAGCTTGCGAGACTCTGGATGGCTTGTCCTCCAGTGTCTGGGACTCAAGCTGCTTGGTCAACGCGTCCATTGACAGAAGAGAATCATCCATGTGCTGTGTAGGCTTTTGATCCTGCTCGTCGTCTACGACAAAGCTGCTCAGATTGCTCTGGTCCTCTTCTTCGGACTCTTCAGACTCGGATCGAAGCCACTCAGTTGGTCCTGCAGCATTCTCATCATCGTCGCCTCCGGCCTTGCCCAGATTTAGAGGTCCTCTTTCGCCGTCCGAAATCAGCCAGCTGCCCTCGTCATCATCTTCGTCATCGCTGTCAATAATAGCATTGTGATTGCGTGGACGTCGAGCTGTTTGGCTTGCTGTGACTTTTTGCCTTTGCTGTGCTTGGCTTTGCTTGTGCTTTTTGGATTGTGGCTTTCTCGACTTTTTCGACTTTTTCGCCTTCTTTTGTCTCTTATTGCTCTTGTCGAATTCCTTAAACTCAACCATGTCTTCTTTGCAATCCGAGCAAGTGCTGAGTCCTTTGGCAGCATCGTCTTTATTGAGTTCCAGAGAACAAATACTGCATTTCTTGGATTCTATGCCCATTCCAGAGAAGAGATCTGCCATGGCGTCCATGTCGGTTGCTCGAGACGCTTGACTTTGACTCTGGCTTTGGCTGCTATCCGTCGTCATTGCATCACGATCCTTCTCAATCTTACCCTCGACCAGCTTCGGGTGATTGCACGCCTGCCTCAAGCGCAGAAGTAGAGTAAAGGCATTCAGGTAGTTGAGCTTCTCTTCCATCATGCGTTTCATACTCTCACCAGTGCGGTCCTCCAGACGATCATAAAAGTGGCGTTCTGCAGCAGAAAGCTCAGCGGAGATAGTAACAACCTTTCGCTCGGTGTGCTTGAATCCAGGACCTGAATTGTCTTCCTGGTCTTCCTCGCCCTCGGCAGGCTTGCCTCCAGGTTTCAGCGCACCTTCTTCTTTGAGAATGTCTTTTGTGCGCCGCTTCATAAAGCACTGCAGGACACTATGTAGTCGTTTAATGGCAACATGACCCTTTCCATTCTTCAAGGGCTGATCAATGTGCTCTTTCCACTGGCGCAGCTCGTCATACGGTTTGATTCGCAGGAACCTAATAAGTGACTGCAATTCGTCGAGGTTATTTTGCATCGGTGTGCCAGTCAAACACCAGCGATATTCGGAGCGTAGAGCATAGCAAGCCTTCGTTGTCTTGGCGTTGCGGTTTTTGATGGTATGAGCTTCATCCAGAACAATGCGCCACCATGTCGGGCCGAAACAGCCAGTTTTCTTGCCATCTTCAGCCTCTGATGACTTGCCATGATCCGAGACTAAAATTTGATACGTCGTGATAACAACGTTGTATTTTGTGAGATCCTTGAAATTCTTTGTTCGCTGCGGGCCATGGTGAACGTGAACTTTTAACCCGGTGGCTTTTTCCACTTTGTCATTGAGCTCGTGCTCCCATTGTCGAATAAGGGCCAAAGGGGCGACGACCAACGTGGTCTTTTCAGTCTTTTCGTATTGAGGCTTCCAGTTTGCCGCGCCCTTTTCCGGTTTCGGGTTTGAAAGAAGAATAGAAATGGTCTGCAGGGTTTTACCGAGACCCATGTCATCTGCGAGCAGTCCACCCTTGGGGACAGTGCCTCGTTTCACAGAGCCGAGTTCACGACCAAGCATCCATTCAACACCCTCCACCTGGTGCGGTAACAACCGCACCTTGAGACTGCTTATCCTGCCGTCTTTTCCTATTCGTTGTTTTGCCTGCTTCTTGAGGTCTTCTGTCGTCTTTTCGTCCAAAGAACTTTCAGCTGCTGTGGGCTCTGGCTGCTCCTCTTCAGCTTCATCTTCCATGCCACCTTCAAGCAAAGCCTTGAGGTCTGCGCTGGCCTTTTCCGGATCAGTGTAGAATATTTCTTCTCCAATTTTGCCCCGGATGGGTTTGTTGACTTGATTCGAGTCGAAGACGGGTAGAGAAGGAGGTTTGCGATCGGCGTACGCCCTAGGCTTCGGGGCGCTGACTTTGGTGCTGCTGATGTGGTGCTCGGGGCGGGTTGTCTGACGAATAAAGACATCGGCCTTTTGTTTACGAGACGATACCAGTTTCGTCGGATGTCCAAACTGCGGTGTCTTTGTAGCGTCGGGGAACGGAGTTTTTGATTCTGCGCGGACGTCGGACTTGAGTGAGGCCCATCCGTTGACGATGGCACTAATATCGTCATCGTCGTCCAAAGATTTTGCTTTGGCAGGGCCAGCGCCACCGTCCTCTGTCAGGCGGCTAGCCAGAGACTTGGGTGGCGCGCGTTCGTTGACCATTGTGCCGGGTATTTCGTGGAGTACTGAATTTATTGTCCTGTTGTGCTTCCTCGGCGACTTGGAGAAGTCTGGGAGCTCCGAGGAGGCGATGCTATTTGCTGGCTTAAATGCGAAGCCTGCGCCTGGTCTATATCGCTCGTTCTGGCTCATGAGGCGGTCGGGAATTTCATGTGGTGCGATATTGAACGTTGCATTCACAGTTGTCAGGTCCCTTTTGCACACTTTGTTTGAATGGCCATGACATAATTGCCCCAGCAACTGCAGTCGGTACTAGCGCGGGACATTGTTGATGTGATACATGGTGCACGTTATACCCCGCGGCACAGTGCGAGCGCGTAAACTGCACCGCCGCAATGTGGGGGTCCCTTCGTAGAGAAGAAACCGAAAGAAAGAAAAGAGAAAGATGTGTAAAGAGTCTCGAGGAAACAAATAAGGCGGTCGAGTAGAACATACTGGTGGTTCTCTACTGACTAGAATATTGATGTTTCAGAGGACAGACAAACATTTCAGTGCCACGCCAAACATTTAGGATTGATATAGAGCACAGCTGCTAGATGGTGCTGCTCCAGTGCCCAAGTCTCATAGCGATTACTTGAGGCCGTAGTCATTTACTTCAAGCATTGAGGTGTCTCCAAGTTGTTTATTCTTGCTGTATTGAAAGCCTGTAGTCCCGCTGTCTACTCCAACCTACTACGTTGTAGGAGTTTGTTTGGAACAGTCTAAATTCAAGGGGGAGGAGCATGCGTCGAGAACTTGCGAAGCTCTCCTCCGCAAATTCGGCCAGTAGCGCTCAACACGACCATTATCATTACTCGTGCTCCGCTCTATAACCCGCTCACACCCAAACGCGTCGTTTTTTGCGAAACAAGATGCGTCAGCATCTAACCGTAGACCAGCTTGAAGACGTCGTTGAAAACAAAGTACTGGCCGTTGGTGGCGTCACGGGCAAGCTGGAAAGCTTGAGTGTAGTTCATGGGGCGCTGCTCCTCATCGACCTGTAGCAGAAGCTATGTTAGTGGCTGGACTTGGTGGCGACCGGCAGCTTGAGCATCGGAGGTTTGAAATGGCTTACAAGAAGCTGGCCCGTGACGAGGATGACGACGCCACCCTCAACCATGCTGGGCTGGGCATCGAGGGTAGAGACCTGGTGCTTGACCTTCTCAAAAGGAAGAGACTGTTTGTGATCTTGTTAGGAGCGACAAAAGGTCACATCGCAGGGGGACATAAGATTGACGCACAGTGAGCTTCTCAACGATGGCGGTGGCACCGAGAACGGAAGCAGACTCGAAAGTCAGCATGGACTGTTCACGCTATCGACCCGGAAAGATAAGATATTAGCATTTGACAAGACCATTATCAGCCAGCGTCATCTTGCGCTAAATGAGGGGTCAACGGGCTTTGCTCACATAGAGAGAGGACAGGCTCTTGCGGTCCGTGTCGAACTGCTGGTAGTAGAATTCAATGAATTGCTCTATGGGGGGTATCTCGTTAGATTACGCATCGTCGCAGGACTCGGGCTCGGTGCGGCGGGCACATACTAGCAATATCCTCGAAGCCTACCGCCATTTTTGTGGTTAGTCACTCTGCGAATTTGTCGCGTTTGTCAGGGCTGCCCACCCTCCTGGAGGAGGGGCAGAGTAGGGTCGAGGGACGTACTGCCAGACATCTTGACGGTATTTGCGGCTTCTCAAATGGCGAAAGACAGGTGATGTTGTGGTGTAAAGGACAAGAGAGGCTTGAAATCCACCCAAAATGTGGAAATGAGTGAGCTTTCAGGCTAGTCAGTCGGGTTGTCGCAATAGCGGGTGCCCAAAAACAACGAGCTGTCTGTGATGGTAATGGTGGGGTTCCGCCGCCATGTAAGAGAGGCAGCACAGTGCACAACTCGGTAGCAATAGGCCAGGTACTTTAAAAGCGGCACGGCCCAGCCAAAAGGTACCCTGAGTCGCTGTACGTGTCACCCTGCGCGACATTGGGTGCTGCCCCTGCTTTGCCAATAGAGTGCCCGCAGGTGCCTGGAGCCACACTGAGACCCGCCGCAGGCAGTAAATTTCTGCGCGCCGCCTGAAGTACCTACTTGTACCCAACTTGCCGTTGAGAGGGGCTCGAGGGAAGCTCTGTTAAAAGGGGATATGCAGTTGTCGGGGAACCAGCATCTGGCCGTACATGAAAATACTGAGCGCTAGAAAATGCTTTGCAAAACTTCTTTCTACACAGAGCTTTTCGCTCATGCATCTTGAACCTCATAGGGTGCCAGACTTGTCGCAGCTGCTGAATCGATGACACTCGTGCCCTATGAGAAGCCAGCCATGAACGTTCAGCTGCTGGTAGAGTCCTGTGGCGCTCCTATTGATTGACTTTGGTAGGTCTTTCTTTTCTTTACAGCTTCTCGGCGTCCTCAAATTCAATTATTTTTCGTGATGACAAACACTTCCATTAAGAACGGCCAACTGAATCTCCATGTTGATCATTCAAATTATCAAGCTCAACAGTCTGACTTGAAAACCTATTCACCCATCTTTACTTCAATACATTGTGGCGAGGACAAAAGGCTAACGCTCCAAAGACTTCACACAGCAACCGAACCGCTTGCCGAACAGACGCATTTTAAGCGATCTTGATAAACTCGACGATTCCATCGCCAGGCTCATCCGCCCCTTGTGACGTGTCAAGTTCCATCACAGCCGGTTTCCCATCCACACCAGCGAGGAATCTCGCACGGAGGTACTGGTTTGTGTAGCGACTGTTGCCAACCATGGCGGCCTGTACGAGCCAATAGTCGCCTGTAATGTGCTCCAAGACGAAAGTGTGCCTGAATGAGGCATCCTGCCGCGGTCCAACGAGGACAGTTTTGCCGGTGTCCTCATCCTCTGCCACCGTAAATGTGACATCGCCCCATCCTTCATCCTTGTAATGTCCAACGAGCTGGCCTGCGTCGAACGACCCCAACTGTGGCTTCTCGGGTAAGTTAGGGAAGAGTTTCTCAATAGCTTCTTCTCTAGTAGGCAAGCTGTCCCGGCTCTTCATTGACCTGTGTAGATGAGTTGATCAGTAAGCATACCAAAGCATTGCGCGTTGTAAAGACTTACTTGGCGCGAATGTCGATTCTTTGCTTGGCTGGAATGTTCAACCTGTCCTCGATCAGGCGGTACACCACATCCAGCTCTGCAAAGTTGGAAGACACGGCAGTGTTGCCAAACGCAACAATACCAAACTTGATCTCAGGCAGCCAAAACACTTCGGCACCGTACGCATGCATACCTCCCGAGTGCTGAAACACAGTCTGGCCATGGATGATGTTGCGGATCCAGCCAAGACCATACGTGGACAAGTCCATGCCATCCTCTGTCTCTGCGGAGACAAACATGCGCGGCGTTCTTATATCAGCATGCGTCTTGTTTGAGAATGGCGCACTCTCATCCAGCAGACACTTGACCCATTTCGCATAGTCCTTGACGTTGGAGATGACGGCACCCGCAGCGCTCGCGTCCGTTACCGACATGTAATCCACCGCCGCGTAGTTGCCCGCCTTGTCGTCCCACGCATAGCCGCCCGCAAAGTGCTCCGGCGCGTGCAGCGCGTCCCCCGTGTCAAAGTACGTCGCCGCCATGCTCAGCGGCGCCCAGAGGTGTGTCCGCAGCGCTTCGCCGAGCCACACGCCGGTGACCGTCTCGAGCACGTGGCCGAGCGTCGTGTACATGAAGTTGCAGTACGAGTAGCGGACGCGCGGCGCCACGGGCCGGCTGTCCCGCACGCTGCGCATCGCCAGGTCGTGCCGGCCCAGGCCCGTCCGGTGGCTCACGGCGTCGTTGAGCGTGACGTGCGCCGTCGCCCACTCGTCCCGCAGCACAAAGTCGTCGCGGATGATGGACGCGATGGGCGTCTCCCAGCCCCGCGGAAACTGCGCGCTGTGGTTGCCCGAGTGGATGAGGTGCGAGAGCAGCGCCGCGGCGTGCGCCTTGGACGTCGACGCACCGTACCACAGCGTGTCGGCCGTGGCACGCACGTCCGGCAGAGTGGCGAAGCCGTAGCCGTAGACAAGAAGATCCGTTCAGAGTGTGTGGCACGAGGGAGGAAGGCACTTGGGGCGGATGCTGCTCACTTTGGTGTAAATGTGGTCACCGTCAATGACACCGACCGCCATGCCCGGGACGCGCCATGTGTCGAGCGACTCTTCCACGAATTTCGCAAAATCCTCGTTTAGCGGATTCCCCGAGCCTACGTGTTTCTGGACGATTGGCTTCTGGCTATTGCCAGTATGAGCTGCGTGTACAACCGCAACGGCCAGTGCCAAGACAGTATTTCGCAACGACGCCATCTTTTACTGGGAACCGCCTGGGCGAAGCGGGCAACGTCTTTCTTTGATTCGGCTGCTTGTAGGGTGCCTTTAGAGCCAGCAATCGAATGATAACGGATGGACTTCAGACGAAGAACATGAGCTCGACAACTGTTGATGGGTGAAGGACTAGATTGCCGCAGATAGCGGCAGCGGATACGTCACTTTGCAGGCTATGCTGGTCTGGCAAGGCTACCGCTGGATGGAGTACCCGGCATCGAAGCTGTCGACACCCAAAAAAAAAAAACATTCGCCCGCCTTGATCCAACCCCGAGCAGTGAAGCATACAATGCTCATTTTTAGTTTTGGTGCTACGCAATAAAATAGGGGTGCACACTTTGCGCTTGGATACGCATGAGAGAATGGCGTGTAACAACCTTGTTTCAACCCAATAGGCAATCAGCAAACAATCAATAACTCTGCCTCTCCAATTTGCATGGAATCACTGCCTGCCATACAGAAGTCAAGCATTCTAGTCCAGTCTCATTATCCTACCGAACCCCAGCAGCAATCTAGCGAAGCTCATGAAATAGAGAAGAAATTATTGCGGGCGAGCAGAAGCAGCCGGAGCTTCTTTACAGCCACATGTACAGCTATCCATTCCGGATGCATCATTTCTCATGGTCCATATACTTGGGTAGAGGTGGGTTCCTGGCCATGTGGCCAAGCCTGTTTCATGGTACTAACATGACTGGGCTCATGTCCAAAAACAACAAAAATGTCGACACTTGAATGCTATTGACGCCCTCCCGTCATCTATCCTGGGAGTCGGTATCGGTATGCAACGCTCATAGCCAAACAGGGAAACACCATGCTTGCAAAAATATAGCGCCCAACCTGGTACAAGCGCTACAATTCCTCCTCGTCATCGGCTGCCGACGATTTCAATTTCGATTCGGCAGGAACAGCAGGCACGGCAGGGATGGCACTCGGTGCAGAGGCCGACATGACTGAGCCAAGGGCAGCGCTGAGGCTCTGCGTGCTTGAGTACCTATCGCCTTCCGTGGCTGCTGTGTCAACGCTTGCTCGTGCCTTCTTCAGAGGACTTCCCACGATTGCATCGGCCGAAATGTTGTCAACCGCATGAGCGCTTATTGAAGGTGTGGGAATCGGTTGGACAGAGCTAGAGCCCAACTCGCCGGGGGTATCGTTGTTTGACCCGAGCTGTGGCGTGCTGGGTGTTGAATTTGTGTCTGGATCGATCGAGTGTGCTCTCTTAAGCTATCTTGGGTTAACATCAAGCAGCAGAGATAAAGGCAGCTAATAGCAACTTACGTGAATCCGGTTCACTCCGTCGGCCAGTTCACCTTGTGATTTCGCATCTTCAGGCGCCAACTTTCGAGTTTCATCTTTGTCATCTGCCTGGTCCATATTGACCATGGCGTCACTGTCGTCGTCGTCGTCGTCGTCACTGTCGTCAGCAATGTTTCCATTGCTCTTCTTGCGGGCCTTGCGACGTCTGGAGGTTTCCGTTGCCTGGTCACGGAAAGCAGAGAATCCTACAGTTCCTCCAGCCTTCAACGGGCCAAGGCTGGAGAAGTCAAGCTGGCCAGAGCGCCGTTTAGCAGATCCAGCCGGGGCATGTGTCTTTGCTGATTGCATGACGCCGATCTTTTGTAATTGGCGATCCCCGCGGTAAAAGAATGTGAATACCGCAAAAGGCTTGTCTGGACCATCAATTCCAGTGACCGTCTGAGTACTAATCGTCTTGGGATCCAAGGTCTTTGGCTTGGCAAAGCTGGTAGTGTGCTCGACATCGGCATCTATGCCACTCTTCTCATTGTTGCCCTCCTCATCGCCATCATGGGCATCAAACTGAGGAGAGTATTCTCCTTTCTTAATTTCGCCGGAAGCGAGGACTCGAAACATGGCAACCTTGATTTGCCCCGTGGCCTCGGGTGGCTCGTCGTCATCCGAGGACGAATCTGAGTAGTCGTACACTGCTTCAGTGGGAGATCCATCCTGCGCACCATATCTCAGAGTGCCTCGTTTCTTGGCAGTAGAGTCTTCTCCTTCAAGGGAGACGCTTTGGCGCTGCTGACGCCGTTGAAATTTTTGCCTGCGCTTCTCAAGCTTCTCGGCAGCATCGTGGCCCTGGAGATCTAAACCATTAAGCCATCTCTCAAGGCCAACCTCGCGGAAGAGAAATTCGCGCTCAGCAAGACCACCGCCCTCGGTATCAGGCACTTGGACCCATCTGCTGTTGACCCACGTCTCCTCGCCGGGGCGCAATAGCGTAGCGACCTCTTCCTTGGCTCGGCCATCAAAGTAAATGTATGCGGCAATCGTTTCGTTCTCGGAGTTTGTCATGGGAATATATGGACTGACGAGCCCCATGAACTTGCCACGCTCGCCGTGCGAGCCTGGGTGAAGACCGCCGACGAACTGAGGCTTGGGGTAGAGGTTGCCCACGGTCGGCTTGGGCGCGGAATAAGGAATTGGCAGGCCCGGCGTGAGGAGGGTTATGGAAATGGCAAACTTGGCAGGCTCCGGCTTGCTGGGATCCTCGCGTATAGAGGGCTGCGGAACGGGTATGTAAGTGCTGATGCGTGACAGCCTGGACTGTTTCTGCATGCCGTATTCCGGCAGCGGGGTTCCGTTGGCGTGAACGCTCACCGCAATGCCCTTGAAGCAGGGCATCTTGGCGCTGTAGGTACAACCTGAATGAGCCTGTCAACCGTTCCGTAGGAGAAGCAGGTCGGCCGGGCGCGCGTACAGGCTTGCTAGTTCGAGAGGAGCAAAGCAGAGGACTTGAAGGCGTCTACTGTGGCGCGTCTGCAAATGTCGTCGTTGTTGGGGAAGGGCGGTAAGGGTTCGCTGTAGGTACAAACCGCCTAGCAGCACCAGTGGGTAGGCAGTTCGGTGGCCACCAGTCGAAAGCTTCACCAGTGCAGCTGGTCTTGCGTCTATGGCATACAGCAGAAAGGGGTTCAGCTTGTGGCGACGAGGCTTGTGCGATATGCTGCTGGCGCTCTGTGCTCGATACAACCAGCACTTTTCGAGGTTTTGTAGATTGCTGGCTGCCTATCTGTACAGAGAGGCAGAAAAGGTCTGGATTTGCCCTCATGTGACGTGGGGAAAGCGTAATTAAAGCGAGCTTGCGGGCACGCGGCTCGATGCACGGCAAATAAAGCAAAAGAAAAAAGTGTGCAAGCGGCAACTGGGCCTGTCTGGCGAGGATGTTGGACGCGAACAGTGCTGAAACCAGATGGCTGGGAAGGAGAGCAAATTCGACACGATCCCTGTGTCTGAGTGATGGATCGAAGTGGCGGGCAACGTTGGGCTGCTCCGCGGCACAGAGCGGGAGGCGCCCACTGCAACCTTTTTAGTGAGCCCCACGGGCAGCTTTGGTGGATAAACTGAGCTGCAGCTCGAACACAACCAGCGGCCTCCTGTGCTGCTACATCATGCGGAAGAAATACATCACAGCCGCTGTCCATGCGGAAAAATCATTGGCAGGATTTAGACAAAGAGGTGCGGACTATCATTTTAATACATTGAGAATAGTGGCGAAGACGACGCTTCGACATATAAACGCCCGGCCATAACATTGCCAAACTACAAACTGACAAATGACGGCACCACGCAGGGGCATGAGCAAACGAATATTATATTACGGACCGCCAAACAACTAAACGTTATTCCACAGAGTATGATGATACATAAAGAGACACCTTGTGCGTCGCGCACTGCCGCTACTACCAAAATCAAGGGTATCATACCACTACACATGGATCAGTCGCCGTCACCCATCATCCGCCAAACTCGGCGACTATGCAAGACCTTGTGAGGCTCTCCGACGCACACTCTCCGTGCCCTCCTTCCTGTAGCTCGTGCCATGTCCAGACACGGCTTGGTACTTTCTTTCTTCTTCAGAATCGTCTTCGTCGTCCGCTTCGGCTCCAGCGACCGGAATATCAGCCAAGGACCGCTCAAGTGTTTGCTCCCCTTTGATCCCGGGCTCCGTTTTCGAATATTTAGAGCTCCCATACTTTATAGAACGACTCCGCGCTGTCTCATCCCCGTCCTCATCGTCTTCGCCACGATCATCATGGTCAAGATCGTCGCCCGAGTCGGTGGCGTCTCCATGCGCTGAGCCTTTAATCCGTAGCTTGCCCCCGTCCGAGGGCATAGACGTATATGAACTCCAGGCTGACCAAGCGACACTCATGAACAAGACTTCGAAGAACCAAAACAGCAGCGTAAAAACAATATAAGTCAGCAGCCGGTAGTGAACCATCAGGTAGCGCAGTCCACGGAGCTGCGCCGTGAGAGTTAGTTGGGTGCTGTAGATTTGAATTTCCTGACCGGCCTCCACTTCAATGTAGGCAGCGGCTGGCTTTAGTGACTCTCTTTCAAAAGAAACGCGTTCAGCCAGTTTCACTGTCAGCGTATGTCGCTGGGAGTTCGACGAGAGTACATGGTAGGCCATGAACAGTAGGCGAGAGGTAAGAGACACCAGCGGATCCACGTAGGGCACCAGCGCTGGGCGACGAGAGGTAAAGAGCACTTTACTAACACCAAATCCGACATGGCTTCGGGCAAACTCGTCCGCCCGAGCGCCAATGGTATTCTGGTCGCGCGAGTCAATCAGGTGCAGGCTGACCATGAAGTTGCCGCGGTCGAGGTTCGCCGGTGATCGAGGCAATGAAAAGGTCACGGATACATCATAATCTTGCAAAGCCTTCATGCGCGACGGTGGCAATGGAGCTACGCCATATGGGTTCGGGCTCGACCTATTTGCACCAAGCGTTAGCTATGCCGGCTTCCCCTCAAGCAGCGCCGCCCGCGCGGGGTCAACGTACCCGTATTGTAAGTACACAGGCGCAGTCACGACCTGGTGCGGCAGATAGGCCTGAAAGAACAGAGCCGATGAAATGGCGGCGAGGCCTAGCAATGTGCCGATTCCCGACGCGAGCAAAATCGCATTGACGACCGCCCGCTGCATCGGCTTGGACGTAAGAGCCCGAATCGCGTCCCGCAGTGTTTCCTGATACCCTGTTAGCTGCGAATGGATTTTCCCATTCCATAATATGGCCAAGAGAAGCATCCAGAGGAATACGCACCATATTTGCGCCGTGGCAGCTACCGCGCATAGAATGGTGAAGGATGCAAACACGGTGACGTACCGCGGGATAGCTCCAAGACAGGACCCGCCTCAGCCATATACCTATCAGTCTACATAGGTACATACTTAGTGTGATGCATGTGACGACACTTGCTACATATGAGAGCCGGCGCATAGTTAATTCTGAACCTGTTGTAAAAATAGTGACGCATCGTTTGAAAGGAATATCGATGTGCATAAATCTTGGATCAAATTGAGTAATAGTAGCTCGCGTAATTATCTTGCGGATCCTATACAACGTGCTATTCAGGAAAGCCTCGTGGCTGCAACGCGAAACAGCAAGTCGTATATGTACAGAAATAACAGCCCTGGCCCCATCCTCCACATTGCACTACATTCAGTCTTGATAACCATACCATGTACAAATCAAAAACACCATCGCACACCAATAAATCAACACTGCTGGAGATAGTTGCTTGGGACCAGCCCAACGCGGCCATTGCCTCCATGCACCTCAGCCTCCCACCAGCCATCATCCTGGTGTCGCAGAACAGCGAGGACATCGCCCTTAGCGAATCCAAGTTCTTCTGGGATAGCTGCCTGATACATGTAGAGAGCTCGTGCTGCGAGAGTAAATGTGAGTGTGGTGCAATTTTGCATGGGCACGGAGAAACTTACCAAAGTGCAGAATCACCCTTCCATCTCGCGTATACTGGCGAGATGAATCAACTACACTCTTACTGCGCGGGCGGGAACTGCCTTCATACAGACCCATGGCGCGCGAGTCGCCTCCTCGGCCACGCTTAGAATCGTACATGTCCCCGTCCACAGGCGCCAGCTGCACTGCCATGTCGCTGCCACCATAGCTACTGTGAGGACGCGCGCCGTAGTCTGCATAGGATGCGGGCGATGATCCCCTGACTGAGCCCTGCATGGAACCATGAGGAGAAGCGTGACGGTATGCATTGTTATGCGGCTGCGGGCCGCCTTGCTGACGCTGGGTTCGGGGGTTCGGAGAGGCAGAACGGTACCGAGGGTCGTGACCCATTCTGGGCTGCGGCGATGCACCTCGTGTAGGAGCAGGAGATGCCGATCGCGGCATATCGTGGCCGCTACGAGTTCCGGGACGCGAGCTCGGTGACATACCACTGTCTCTACTGTCTTCGCCGAAGATGCTGCGCGTCTGACTGGCAACCTTCTTGGAAGCTTGCTTCATAGCCTTTGAAGTCACAGCCGGCGGTGGCACTCCGAGCCTGGAGACCTGCGACTGAGAGCTATACGCCGGCGGTGTGCCGCGAACAGCAGCAGCAGCGTCATGGCTGCCAGGTGCCGGAGTCGCAACGCCGTGGTAGCGGTCAGCAGACATGCGGACAGAGCCGGCCTTGCTGCCGCCGACCTTCAGTTCCGCGAGGGCCGCGGCAATGGGGTCGGTCTCGTCGACACTGGCACTGGGCGCGTGGCCACCTCGGCGCCTTGTGTCGGCCATGGAGACTGGCAGCACGTTCTGGCCAACGCCGAGCGCTAGACTAGCGTTGGCATCAATGGGCTCAGGGCTCGCGGCCCTCGCCGCGGCCAAATGTCTGTTCTGTTCTTCTTGGCTGTACATTGGTGGTCTGCGTGGGCTTCCAGAGCTAGCACTAGCATGCCAGGTGTTGCGGCTTCCTTCGGTGTTGGCTTCTTTGGTACTCTTGCGTCGGAAGGGACTATGGTTCTGGAAGAATCCGCTCTTCTTTTTAAAAACTCGCTTTTCCGGACTAATTGCAGGCTCAGGATCTTGTTTGATAGGTGACGTCTTGCCGCTGGGAGGCTCAACGCTGGAGAAAGAGTTTGGGTTGGAATACTCGCTATGCGAATCCCTGCTGGATGGCCTAGCAGAGGTCACTTGAGAGCTCAGATCCGAGGGTGGGCCAGTACGGCAAAGCATGGTCATTCCATCCATAGGATACGGGTCATGCGGCACAGCAGCCAGAGGTCCATGCTGCTTGCTGTCGTATTGCTGGGCGCTCATCTGCGGCGGCCCTCGACGGAACTGCTCATCGACGGAGGGTCGGCCCTGGCTGGGAGGTGCACGCTGCGGTGTGACTGTAGTTTCTCTGCTTCCAGGGTGCATCATGTTGTCGCGGTGAGCAAGATCGTTTGCCAAGTTGGATGCGGGATCATGGTGAGATTCGAAAGTCGATGGCTGTGGCGACGAGGATCGGAAGGCGGGATTGATGCTGCGAGGGAATTGAGCAACTGAGTAATGATCGTCGTCTGAAACCTCAGACTGGCTGTCCACATCGCCCCGGCGGAAGTTGATGTACTTGGGAGCGTCAGGAATCTCTTGCCCAGTGCCTCTCTCTGTAATGAACGAGGTAATATCTTTCTCGACTTCCATGCCCTCCAAGGAGAGACGGATCTTTTCGCAAGAAGCATCGTCACTGACGCAAACTGTGGAGGCAATGTTGGCAAAGGTCCACAGGCTGCTCTTGGTGAAGTCGAGGCGCTCCTCCTCCAGATCTTGGAACTTATCCGCAGCCGCTTTCCACTCTCTATTCCATCTTACAGTCGTTTCTTCGAGGGCTTTGATGGCGGTTTCATATTCGGTGTTGGATGTCGCAAGAGTGATTTGTGTCTTTTCGAGCTTTGCTTTATTGCGGCGCTCTTCTTGGCCCATGACCATATGACCTTGTGCGAGATAGCCCTTGATCTTCAAGCATTCCTGTTCGTACTTGTCTCGAGTCTGAAATCGTTAGCTTGGCACACTTCAGGTAGAAACAATCCTGCGCATACCTTGTTGACCTGCTGTGTCTGTTGAATCTTGGTCTTCAAGATCTTTTCAATTACATTCTGGACAATCTTGCGGCGTTCTTTCATACCACCAGCGAACGCGGACAATGGCTCTTCCAACTCGGTCTTCATCTGCGCAGCAACACTTTGATGCTGCTTGCCCATACTCTCAACCTCGCCACGGAGAGTATCAAGCGATGCTTTGAGGCTGCCAGTCTCCTGCGAGCCTAGAGACTTCTTGCTCAGGTTAAGCAGTTTTTTGGCGTATTCATCCTCGAGCGAGGCACGCGCTATTCTTGGAGTTAACACAAAACATTTACTAATGTGAGCTTGGACGACCTTGTCTTACCGCTGTAAAACGCCTTCAGTTCGTCATTCGTTTGCTTGGCCGCCGCCATACGATCCAGGAGGGGATGGACACCGGCGTCATCTTTGCCCCAAAAGTTGTTGGCAACTAGAAACAGGTCAAAACTGAAGTCAGGCGCAGTGTTAAGGGGATGCACGTACAAGACAGCGCAACGGCTGGTGCTTCGGTTGTGGCCACAGGCATACTGCCCATCCCGTGATCAGAAAGTGGTGCTATAGATGATGTATACTACGCCGCAACAGCAATGTAAAGTGGCGCAACAGAGCGAGAATGATGGAAGAAAAGAAGTCCAGCGTTTTCCCAACCTCTGAAACTCCAGCAAGATATCTTTACAATGTGGAGAGCGCAGCTGTACGCGCCGATGACGCCTCCTTTGATTGTTTAGCTGGGCACGGTTCCGGTCATTGGCAGGGCAACGCACATCCCCCCGCACGTGACCCGGTCACCCTGCTCCCGGCTTAGGCAACGTGTGGGAAGGGCTAGCGACACTTACCGCAAGGCGGCAGATTGGCCGTTTTCAGGCTTGCTTGCTCTAACTTTGTCCTCCACACACACCTACTGCACATTGCCATCATTTACTCCAACCTCGTTTCCCCTTCTCACGCCATCTCCCGATCTCCGACCATCAAAGCGCATCAAATTTCCACTACGCACTTGCCTTACCAGCTATAGCGCTGACCAATCCCTGGTGACCGACCGCGGCTTGCCAGTTAGCCCGCCTCGACGCGCTGCGTGAAGCTTTGCTGAATCAGGAGTCTCGCGACACGACCAGCTTGTTCTCCAGCGCCCATCGGTCCTCGTCCTCCAGCGATATCGAAGTCCCTCGTTCGGCTCCTTTCTAGACAAGTTCTACCCATGTAGGAACTGCCACGAACGACAATCCACTCTTACAGTCTCGTTGTCCCTCTCTCGAGCCTACCTGCCTGCCAGCCCCCCCAGGCAGGCGCTCCGTCACATATCCACGACCCTCACCAACATCCCTCCATGGTCCCTCCACCAAGAGCGGGATCATTTTCGCCAAATCCTGCCCAAGCTCTCCAGACAGGTTCTATCCACTCCCCGCACCCGTCGCACACTGGCGTTCTCAGTGCTGGCGCCAGCCCCAGCACCAGCAGCCCGACGGGGGCCAGCTCCCTTACCAAGATTGTTGTCGCGCAGGTATATCTCCTCCTCAGTACGATCAAGGAGGATAAGGACAGAGCCAAGTGGGAATTACAATTTGAACAGCTTAGAAAAGTAAGCATCCGGTCCCTCCTCCATCCGTTGATGAGGTCAATGTCTAATCCGCCATCTCCAACATAGCTTATCGATGACCACGGCATGGAAGTCTTCACCAAATACTTCACCCGACTAGTTGTCGGCAATGCGCCACAAATATTTCCTGGCCTGAACAGGCCAGTTGCTAACCCTGGAAACTACCACATCCTCGTTAGCGAAATGCAGAAGATTGCCTTTGACCCTGAACAACCGCTTAAAATTGCAGAATCTGTTGAGAGCGGGACCGAGGATATCTTTCGGGACTTTGACCTGTCTACCTTTATGGAACACTTCAAGCTGGATCCCTTCTTGAAAACTCTGCTTGCGCTTGCCTTCAAAATGGGGTCAAGAGTTGATCTAAAGACGAAAGCCGATGCGATTTTATCCACGAACTTCAATACATTTTTGCAAATTCTGGAGCGGGCTAATGTGCACGCTGACCTCACCCCTGACTTCATGGTACTAGTCATCGATCGATTCCTCAAGTTTCACCACCCAAGCTTCACTGGAGCCTCTCGACGCCAGCTCCACGACGCCGTTGTGAAGCGATACACAATGATTGATCAAGCTCCTCCTTCGCAGGTTTTGGCCGCTTTAGATCTTGCTCGCGTTCTTACTGACAAGCCAGCCAATGCACTCGCTAGATATATACAAAAGGCTGGAGCTGATGTAACCCGTGATGAAGAGTCGTGCTTGTCACATCTGCAAGCACGGCACGGCAACTTCCAGCTAACCCCTGAGCAAGTTTCTTCTGCGCTCACTTTCGTGACTATCACGCAAGCGCCTGAGCATGATCCATCGGTTTTGGTCTCTGCTCTACGCCGAATCGTGCCGAAGACATTTGATTGGAATGACGTCGTCGTCTCATTCGACCAGCCTACTGCAAGGATCTCGTCGTTGCAGTTCCTGCGCTTGTATACAGCTCTGTTGCCGGTAGCTGAGGACCCGAAGTTTGATTTCGACATTCAGCGACTGTGGGGTGGCACATGGTCCCAACCAGAAGCGCAATTGTCCTTCGTGAGCGCCTACGCTTCTTTAACGCCAGAGCAGCTCGATGCTACCACGATTCCGGGTCTACAGCGAAGCATTACACTTGAAGATTACGCAAACTCGGCACAGAAAGTACGCGAACGGGCAGCAATCGCTGTCAGGCACCCGCTCGTATCTGTTGCGGCTCTGTCAGCCATCTTCAACGCTGCATTGAGTTCAATCCATGCCTCCCAAACGACCGAAGCCAAACGACTGTTTCAGGAAGTGGTGGTCCCGAACCTCGATATTTTTCTTGTTTCTGCATTTGATGTTCCCAGACAGTCCTGGGCGAACATGGCGGTCGAAACCTTGGGCTCGTTGTTTGAGAACTTTCTGTACAAACGCTCTCCCGAGTATGATTTCGTTCTGGACAGCCTTTGGAGGAAAGACAAGGAATGGGTGGGTCAACGCCTGATCGACGCACATGCCGTCAAGTCCAGTGATTTGCCGCTCATCTTGGAGCATGCTGTTGAACGCAACTGGTTGGATGAGCTCGTCTACCTGCCTAACGGGTTCGGTCTCGATTTGGCAGCGTTGGCTCACGCCGAGGGATATCTCGACCTCTCCAAATGGGCCACATACAACGCTGATCGAAGCACAGAGATTTGTAAAACCCTGTTGCAGTTTCTCCTTATCAAGGCCAACAAAGAAATCGAGTTCCAACGAGCCGAGGACCTTCCGCAGACCAAGTCTACAACCCCGCTTCAAGTCCGCACCGTGTCGACTTTGCTCCAGATTCTTGAAGATTTCATGCCCAAGGCTCCGGTCCCCGATCTCATCGTTGTCCAGCGTCAATGCATCACAGCGTATCCACGACTGATCAACTATGGCGAAGGCTATGACGACATCATTGATGCCAATTCGGCACACGGCAATAGTCTCCCGCAGGCGGCCAACAGCAGGATGGAGGAGCATTACAAGAGAATGTACGGCGATGAAATTCCCGTACGTATGATTGCTGCTATACTCGAGCAATACAAGCATTCCAGAGACATGCTCGACCAGGACGTTTTCGCTTGCATGATTCACGGCCTGTTTGACGAATACACCCACTATGTTGACTATCCGCTCGAGGCTTTGGCAACCACGGCTGTTCTGTTCGGTGGTATCATTGCTCACAAGTTGATTTCCGACCTACCGCTAAAGATCGGTCTTGGTATGGTTCTAGAGGCGGTCCGCGATCACCTTCCGGATGAGTCAATGTACAAGTTTGGCTTGCAAGCCCTGATGCAATTATTTGCTCGATTTCGGGAATGGCCTGGATTCTGCAAACAGTTAATTCAGGTCCCCGGCTTACAAGGCACGGAGGCTTATAAAAAGGCCGAGGAAATTGTTCGCGAGCATGAAGACGATTTATCGCGAGGACGAGGCAGCGCCGGTACTCCTCGTTCCCTGGGCTTCGCTGGCGATGCTCTAGCAAATGGTAATGGTGACGATCTTTCCCTAGCCGATCGGCCAACCGCGCCGTTTACAGCTCTTGGTACAGACCCTGTTCCCCCAGGGGCCGGATATGAGGATCCTGACGAGGATGACCAAGGCAAGATCCAGTTCGTCCTCAACAATATTACAGAGCAGACTCTCGATTCCTCCTGCCTGGATCTTCAGGAAGTATTGAATCAGAAGCATCAACAGTGGTTCGCCAGCCATCTAGTCGCAGAGCGAGCGAAACTGCAACCAAACTACCACCACGTGTACCTCGATCTGGTAAAATTCTTCGAGGACTCGTCTCTATGGAGCGAGGTGCTTAGAGAGACCTATATTAGCGTCGCTCGCATGCTCAACTCTGAAGCCACTATGCAGAACTCCACTGAGCGGACACACTTGAAGAACCTTGGTGGTTGGCTTGGGCTCCTAACGCTCGCTCGTGATAAGCCTATCAAGCACAAAAACATTGCCTTCAAGCAATTGCTCATCGAGGCTCACGATACGAAGAGACTCATTGTCGTGATTCCTTTCGTCTGCAAAGTGCTTCTCCAAGGCGCTACATCAGTCGTCTTCCGACCCCCGAACCCTTGGCTGATGGACATTATCTATCTACTCATCGAGCTCTATCACCACGCCGAGCTCAAACTTAATCTCAAGTTTGAGATCGAAGTCCTCTGTAAGGGTCTTAGCCTCGATCACAAGAGTATTGAGCCTTCCCGCGAGATTATTAATAGGCCAGCGGTGGAGGAGCCCGCGGTAGCGCTGGCCGCTGAGCCGCTCGAGCCATTCGACGGAATACCGCTGAATGGTCTTGGCTCAGGCGTCATTGGTGGCCTCTCGCCCCAAACCGTGGCACCGACTATACCTGACCTGAGTTCCCAAATCACTATTCCGCCTACAAACGAGATGGTGGTAAGCACTGCCAGGCTTGGCGAGATTGTGCGAAGTGCTGTTAGCCGCGCCTTGGAGGATATCATTCAACCCGTCGTTGATCGATCAGTCACGATTGCCGCAATTTCAACCCAGCAAATGATCAGAAAAGATTTTGTTTCAGAGCCAGATGAAAACCGAATACGCACGTCTGCTATTAGCATGGTCAAAGCCACGGCTGGTAGCCTAGCTCTTGTGACGTCCAAGGAACCTCTCAGAGCGAATTTGACGAACTACATGCGCAATCTCTCAAACGATCTTCCATCTGGTCTCCCGGAAGGAACGATTATCATGTGTGTGAACTCAAACCTCGATCTCGCCTGCAACATCATTGAGCAACAAGCTGAAGAACGCGCTGTGCCTGAGATTGAGGAACTTCTCGAACCCGATTTCGAGAATAGGCGCCGATTCAAGGCCCAGCACCCTAACGAGTCTTCATACCCGGCGAATATTAACCGTTGGGCGATGACCATTCCCAACCCATTCAAGCTGTCTCCTAATATGCCTGGTCTGAACCCTGAGCAAATGGCCATCTATGAAGACTTTGCCCGTCAGTCGCGCAACACTACGACGACAGTCACCTCTGGCGCTAACGAGCCGTCAGCATCTGATGCGACAAGATCGCTTGCCAACGAGGTGCTCCAAGAACCTTTCTCCACCTTGCCAAATATACCCACTCCTGCAGAAACACCCTCACTTCAACAGCTCGGTTCACAGATGCAGCCCTATGGTTCTCTTCAAAGCACTGCGGGAAGCATGACCAACGGGCGGTCGAGCAGCTATCCCATGGAAGCGCATGGTCTAGCAGAGCGCCTTACCAAACTGTTGCAGGAACTGCTCCGTGCCGCCGGCGAGGCCCACGTGGAGCACTTTGCCGACTTGCCCCGTCCCCACCAAGTTCTTGATGTTGTCGACGCGCTGGTTCAATTAATCATCAAGACATCGCAGAGCTCGGAGGAATTTCCTATATACGCGGCCGAGCAGATCACTGCAGTCATTTTCCAGCAGGTTGAAGACAATCTTACTCTAGAGAGCCTTGTTCACGTCATGGAAACATTGCGCAAGATTTCCGGACCTGGCTTGAACAGTCGTGTGCATGCTCTATTCAGCCAGCAGCCTGGGAGCAGCTTTCTCAGCTTACCTCTCCTTGCAGCTCTCACGCGAACTGATCTCCTCGATTGGAGAACCATCGACCTTGCCATGTCCACGGCCCTTGATGCTAAAAAAGAAGGCTCCTTAGACTTCGTGGAGCAGATGTTCGATCTCGTTCTGCTGAACAGTCGCCCTATCGCTCTCTATGCTGACTTCGTTCGCACATTGGAGGCGGTATGGGGCTGGGTCAACGCGGATGATGACTCTATTGTCGGACAGAGGCTGAAGGACAAGCTTATCGGCTCTGGCATATACCAGCCATCTCAAAGCAACAGCAACGAGTCCTTGTCGAGACAGGGCCAAATGGAATACGTTTTCGACGAATGGGTACAGTTGTGCAACAACCAGAACGCATCAAGCTCCGCAGTCGATGCATTCGTCAAGCAGCTCCGCGCTACACAAGTTATTCGCAATAAAAACGATTTGTTCTTGTTTGTGCGCGCAAGCATTGATCTGTCTGTTGAACGCTTCGATCATCTGATCCGCACTGGTGGCGACGGCTACATCATGATAGATGCTCTTGCAAAGTTCATTGGCATGCTTATTAGCATGCATCAAGACGGTGTTACTACCCGTGCATCATTTGTCGACTCGGTGTTTGTTATCATCACCTTGGTCCTGTATCACCATCATACGAACCGTGGAGAGCACGTGAACCAGAGGCTCTTCTTCCGCCTTCTGTCAATGCTGCTGCATGAGCTGCGCAGTATTTGCGACCAGTTGCCGGAGGAAGAATCGACACGAATCATGTTGGCTATAGCCAGCAGATTGGAGGCGCTCGGCCCGTTCCATCTTCCCGGCTTTGTCTTTGGCTGGCTCTCGCTCCTGCAGCATCGCTCTTTCATGCCCAGCTTGCTGTCTCTGCCCGATTACGCGGGATGGAAGCAGTTCTCCAGACTTCTGTGCCAACTTTTGAGCTGCCTGGGTGAGCAGCTCAACGCTTTCAGCGTGTCACCTGTCGCCAAAGAGCTGTATCGGGCCACACTCAAGCTTCTTGTCATTCTTCAGCATGACTTTGCTGACTTTGTTGCTGCGCATCACGTCGATATTTACAAGGCGCTCCCGCCTCACTGCTCTCAGCTTCTCAACGCTGTCCTCGCTGCACAGCCGCAGCACGGTTACATAAGGATGGTCACCAAGGGCAAGGGCACTGCGGAACACGCAGAGACCAAAATCTACCCAGGTCTCGTCGATGACTCAAAGGCTGTTCTACAGCAGGCAGGCCTTTTTGAAGGTGTTGAGCAAGTAGTCCAGGGAGCCACTTCTGAGGGCATCATGGCCCAGATTGTCCACAGCATGAGCACTGGCTCCACTCACGAAACAAGCTTTGGCCAGGTTCCAGTCGCTGCCAATATTGATGTCATCAACGCCATCGTCATCTACCTTGGCAACCAGGCAGCGGAACGCATGTCCAGCACCGAACCAATGACGCTTAACGGCAAGGAGCCGGAGGCTGCGGCTTTGTCTGTGCTTGTACACGAGGTGTCTCCAGAGGCTAGATACTATCTGGTATCGAGCATGATTAACCAGTTACGATACCCAAACATGCACACCGAGTTCTTTAGTCAGCTACTACTGCACATTTTTGGCAAGGATCTGCATGACCCGGAAGACTCGGATATTCGCCAGGAGATTACAAGAGTCTTGCTCGAGAGGCTCATTGGATTCTGGCCACAGCCATGGGGACTGATGTACATGGTCGTTGAGCTAATCAAGAACGACCAGTACATGTTCTTTGATCTGCCCTTTATCAAGTCTACTCCCGAGGTATGTTTTTCGGCCCGATTTCTCTTGTCAACAATGCTAACATGCTGTCTAGGTGGCAGAACGATTTGTTAATATTCTTCAGCGAGTCTAGGATCTCGCGAGGGATGTCGCCGATGGGTCTTCTAGAATGCGCGGCCACTAGCGCCGACGCGATATTTACGAGCCGCAAGCATGGCGTTTTGCTTGCATGACATGAAAGTATTAAACAAGGGGGATGAAAACGGGTTTGAAGTGTTGCATGAAGTATTTGGAAATGGCGGAAATGACGTCGGTGAGAGAAGCAGACGTTTGCATTGGGGCATGTGGACGTTTGGATCCGGCGACGAAGTTTCTTGTATCAAGTTTAATGCATCAATGTATAATAATAGGGGCAGATATGAGGTCTGTTTGAGATAATACCACGGCGCAAAAGTTGGTTTTGGCTTTGCATGCAATTTCAATCTGATGTTTTTTGCCACAGCTTCCTACGCGATTACCGTCATAGCCAAGCTACACTAGATAATCAAAGTGCCCTTCATAATCTTGACAGCCTGGCCAGAGAGATGGACCTGGTCAATAGCCTTGTCCTTGATGGCTATCTCCACGACAATGTTGCTCTCGCGACCCATCTCCACGCCCTGGGTCAGCTCATAGCGCCGCTTCTCGGCCTGCTGCTCTCCCCGCGCCGCGCTCAGATAGCAGCAGAGCGCCGACGAGGCCGAGCCCGTGGCGGGGTCCTCGCACAGCGCGTCAATCATGCGCGTGCGCAGCGTCACCACCTCGACGCCGTCGGCCCCCGCCCGGCGCGTGCCGGTCCGCACGTAGTAGAAGCGGCAGCACAGGCCGGACCGCCACCCGTCGTCGAGGAGCACGCCGACGGGGCCGGTAAAGGGCGACCAGGCGGCCTGCGCGAGGACGTCGAGCGACGGCAGCTCGACGAGGATAAAGGCCATGCCGTTGACGATGCTGTAGATGGGCGCGTCGAGCTCCGCGGCGCGCACCGCGGGGACGGCGGACAGGCCCTCGAGGAGGTGCTGGTGCTGCGCGGAGGTGGAGGAGGAGGAGGGGGAGGAGGAGGGAGGGGGAAGGAGGTGACGCAGAGTCTTGGCGTGCAGGTGGACGTTGTGCGGGATGGCGGCGCGGGCGGCGTTGGCGACGCCGGTGCGGGACACGGGAATGGGGCCGGCCTTTGTGACGATGGTGTCGACGACGTCAGTGCCGCCGAGGAGAGACACGGCGGCGCCAATGGTGGGGTGCCCGGCAAAGGGAATCTCGGCATTGGTGACGAAAATGTCGACGGTGCGGGAGGAGGATGAGGTGCCGCGGGACGGCGGGGCGGGCTCGTGGATAAAGATGGTCTCGGAGAGGTTAAACTCGCGCGCGACGGCCTGCTTCTGCGCCTGCGTGGGCGGCGCGGGCAGGTCGGCGGGGATGGTGACGACGGCGAGGGGGTTGCCGCGGAAGGGGGTGTCGGTGAAGACGTCGTACGTCTCAAAGGGAAGCTCCATGCTGTTATCGTGGCTGAGTGGTGTTAAGAGAGACGAGCTGAAGTTGAGGAGAGAGAAGCTGAAGCGGGGCGATGAGGGATGGGGTTTGGTATAAGTGAAATAGGCGAATCGGGTCGAGTTGTGCTGCTTGGCTGTGTTTGGGATGTTGGTGGACAAGTTTGAAGTCTTTATAGAATAGAATAAAAGTCGACCGATTCATACAAAATTATACGATCATGATAGTCGGTGCGTTTGAATGCGAGGGCTCATACCATCTCCGCTCGCGCCCTTGGTGTTGACGAGCCAAAGTGGACTGAAAAGGCGTGTAAGTGGACGGCAATGGACTATGAGGAGAGCTTCGCGTTAACAAATTCAGCGACTACAACGCAACAAACTGTTAACCGAGTATGCGCCGATGAGTCACTGGCCCTTTTCGCGGTCCGATTTTGAAAGGAGGGACTGCGCAAAGAGGACTCCAGTCATGTCAAGGTTGATAGCAAGATTCATGCATTTTGAAAGAACTCAAGCAGAGGATTTTGAATCGTACGAGCTCAAGATGCGCTCCGCTGAGCGGGAGTGCGCACTCTAGTGGCTGCCAATGTCGTGTCGACCGGCAGGCCGCGACATACAGGATGACTCTCGAGATGTATGTGCAGATTAACATGGCATGGCATTAACTGAGCTAGAAGTGGTGCAGGTGTCGTAGCCACGTGGGCTATATGGCCTTTGGTGTCAAACGGGCAAGCTGGCGGTCGCGATGAACGCGATTCAGGCTCACTCACACCTCATTTCTCAAACAAGACTGCGCAGAGCAGCGTCGAGCGGTATACAGAATGAATCTGGGGAAGTGTTCCCGATTGGAATAGGGGCAATATAGATCAAGCTCCCCCGCCTTGGGAGCGAAGCTACGTAGTTGCCATGGCAGGATGGTTGTAGCAGCAATTACATTCCGGCGCCGGCCAACACTAGCTGAGCCGAACGCAGGAAAGATAAAAAGCATGCTAGGGAAGGAAGTTAAGATGGTTTCAGTCTGGTCAATCAGCAGTCTGGTCATCACCTAGCTGGACTTGATATTCTAGCTACTGGTATAGCACAGTGATGGAGGGCCGGCAGATACCGAAGACCAGCGTCAGCCAAACAGACACTACATCTAGACCATGGATGGACCAGTAGTACCTTTTTTGCGCCCTTTGCTTTTTGCTACATCTTGAGTGCTACTCATCGCCGTGACTCTATGCAGCAGCCGGCAACCTTATTTGCGACGATGAAGGAGGGGTTGGTAATAAAGGCTGATGGATGGCAGACTAGGCCAAAGCTTATCGGGGCACGTTCGTTTGCGGACATTATGCGCCCGGCGACCCGGACGGGCGGGCAGTGCACAGACAAGATACAGGCGTCTTTTCCTGGTGAATACTTGTCTTGTTGCATACAAGAGCGCGTCGGGCAGCTTGCGCAGTGGACAAAGGGAGCTCGGCTGCTTTTGGTAATGTAGCCAGGCCTAGAGGGCCAAACCGGGGCATCGTGGCAAGATGAAGGAAAAGCAAGCCGAGGGAAGCAAGCCAGGGGCCCCAGTGGAGTGTCTCGTACCTGCGTTTCTGCTCCATTTGTAGGACGATAACTAGCCAATATTGTCATGGCGGGCGGAGCCAGTTGGATACGTTTACTGCGGCAACAAGCGGGCAGTTGGCAGTTCCACAAGGACGAGAATAAAATTGAGGGTCCCATGTTTTTTTTTTGTTCTTTTCCTTTGATGATAAGCCGAGAAATTGCAGTCGCGCGAGCCAAGAGGGCCAAAATCGGGGCAGTTGGGCCATCACAGAGCGAGTAGCTATCAGTACTTACTCAGTAAGCACGAAGAGGAAGGGCTGGGCAGGTGGCCTTGAAGCACTCGGTCACTGAAAGTCGTGAGAATGTAATTAATGTGCTTGATTTGGCAAAAGTGGCAAGTTCCAGTGCTTCAGCGAGCAAAGGAATTTCTAGGCTGTCTCCCCTTTTTCGTCGTCACTTACACGGCGAGCAGAGTGGCGTAACAAGCAAGAGGGGCGAGAGAGAAAAAGGACGCCCGCACGCGAGGTGGCTAACGATGCAAGATGACCAGATGGGGGCGGGCAGGAGGAGGTGTTGCCGTTACCGTGACCATGGAGACGCTCCGTTGGGCGGCGGCGGAACTAGCAAGAGGCTAAATTAGCAGGCTCCCCACCAAAAGGTGGTTGCCATTTGGGCAGAGCCGCATGGTGGCAGTGGTGATTCTGGTGAGGGAGGCGGGCGGCGATGCGAGAGGGATGAGAGCGAACGGAGGGGGCATTAGCAACGTCAGAGGTACAAGTAAATGCGGGATGGACGATGTTGACGACACTTTGCCAGGCTTATCGGTCTTCCCCCTCTCTCTCTGTCTTTCTTTCGCTCAAGTCGAAAGGAGTTGAGTGTGGAAGCGAGATGAGAGGGTGCTCCGCAGATGACGCTGCATGTTTGCTGCTGCCAGCTGCGGTGACGACGGCGAGTCTGGGCTCAGTCGCAGCAGCATCAGGCTTTCGGCTAGAAACCGTCATTCATCAGTCTGCTAGAAAAAACCACCGCTAGTTTTGGTGTTGACAATTTAGTTGGTCAGTTTCTCAGTGAATAAATAGTTAGTTGGAGGAAAGCAAGAAAAGCTACGGCTAGCTCCAAACAAATGTGGGTGGGCAACTTTTTTTTTTTTTTTTGCTTTGCCAATCTTGGACCAGAGAGGGGCGGTTGATGTCACGACTCGTACAGGCCGTCGCTGCCGACAATCGTGGACTGATTCAAAGGGTGTCAGTATTTTACCGGTCGAGTTGTCTTGAGCATCGAGGTGTCTTGCAGAATTTCAGATGGTTCGGTTCGGAGGCTCCAATTTTCAACGCAGGTGATTGTGCAGAGCGCATCATGCAAGTCGCGGACAAGCTTGGCTGCATATGGCAGTGATGCTTGCTCACCGCCGCTGGCGACGAAGCGGTACAAAGGATAGTTGGGACGCGCGGATGGACGGCTGGGAGGGAAAAGGCAAAAGGTTAATTGGTTTTAGCGGCAACAATATGCTATACGGGCGTGTTTGTATATGCCATGTCTGTTTGTATATCTGCCAGAACGCCGGCTGATAGAATACTCTGTATTATTACAGACGTGGGTGACGGCATAATGATAATAGCGAGGACAAACATTCGGTCGCCGAGGGATTAGATTAGGCGAGCAGCGATTGGCCACGGATGGCCACAGGGAACACTCCAACTCCCCAAAGGAGCACGCCTAGGCGGGGCATCTTGGCTGAATCAAGCCGCGATGATAAAAAAAAAATACAGAGCAAACCGGGGGAGAGGGCCTGGACAGTTGGACGAGAAAAAAATAGATGAAGCGCAGGTGGCCGTGGCGACCATAAAACCTGGAGTGACCGATGGGCAGAGTGGCAGAGTGGGTGATGGTGGACAGTGCTGTGGATTGGCAGTCTGTGGCGATATAATGCTGTCCTTGCCATTCTAACGGCCGCTTCATCAGGCGGGCATGCAAAGTAGCAGCAAGTCTTTGTCCAGCCATCACCGTTCCATCCGCATCGTCAGTTTTACTATTTACCGCCATCTCGCAGTAATGCAAACAAAGCCGGCCTGGCGTACATATGAATACCTACCACAAGTACCGACACCGCGCAGTAGTGTGGGCGGCAGTACCAGGACGCAGCCTGGACCTGGACCCCTACTGGCACACACTCCTGCGCCTCCGAGGCTGAGTGGGGAACCTGGGAAAATGTGGGCGGTGAGCTTTTTTTGATTCATCACTCCAAACATCAAGGGGATGCCGAGCGCAACTGACACGACAAGAGGCAATTACGGGTAAAGAAAAAAAAAGATGACAGGACTCTGCTGATGCTGCCAATATTATGTACTTTACTCTCGGCCTCTCCTCGTGCGAATACCATCTATACTCTGGAGATGATAAAACCATCACTTATAGGCCTGGGCATACTTTTACTGGAATGCTTCTCCCTTGGGGAAAACTGAGGCAGAAAAATCAAAGAGGCAAGTGCAGGGGTCGGCACATGGCCCGTGCTGCAGACTGACGTTCTAGTGGCCCACTTCGGCATGCAGGTATCCTGGTTGCCGACCAATGGGAGGCTTGCAGAAAAAAAAAGTTCAAAGCTCTCGTGCTTGCTGGTCCTCTGCACCTCTGCCTCCCCCCAAAATGCGCCTGGAAGGGCCCCCGGCTTGCTGGTCCGCTGCTAATCGCCTGAGCTCTTGCCTCCTCAAGCTAGCCAGCCAGTCGAAGACAAAAAAAAAAGATGCTGCTGCTGCTGCAGTGCTGCTGCTGCACCACTCCAAACCAGCCCGCCAAAAATCCATTCCCGCCCCCCTTCCCTAGGTTGTCTCTCCAGACAACCCCCCCAACACCCTCCGAAACATTTCACAACATCACCGCTTCCCTTGTTCAGAGGCTCGCTTGGTACTTGTCGTTTTCTTTACATCTTCTCTTTTTTGTATCACACTATTCCTCTCATCAACAGTAACCGCTTCTTCCTTGAACCAAACACCAACCTTGTCTCCCGCTAGCGATACCCACTCCAAGCCGCCTACCCTTCCGCATCCGTCGCCTCTCCCTCCTCAACCAACTCCCACGCTGCGAAATCCCCCTTCCGCTAAGCGAACGACGTTGGTATCGATACAATAACAAACTCTCGCCAATCACTTTCTACCCCTCCCTCTGTATCGCCTCGTCCGCTGCTTGCGCCCTTGCAAACACCCTGCCTCCCCGGTCGCAAACGCCCGCCATGCCTTACAACACGCGGCGCAAGTCGCTGTCCCTGCCCAGCCTGGGCATTCACATTCCCATGACGCACGCCGCCCGCGCTGCCGCTTCGGCTTCCTCTTCCAAGTCTGCCTCCCGTCTCTCGACCTCGCCTACCGCATCCGCCGCCGAGTCCACCGAGTCGCATCCCAGCAAGCGTCTCAAGCGCTCGCACGCCGCTTCTGCGCCCGTCGAAGCCATTGAGCAGAGCCCCCTTCCCTCCCCTACCGTCGCCAATAGCATCGAGATGACCGACGCCGACTCTGCCTCCAAGATTGATCTGTCCACCGTCAACGACGACATTGTCGAGGGCGTCATTGTCCAGCTGCAGACGACCGGCAACCGCCCCCATCTCGTCAAGGACCTTGCCATCGTCCTCGGTCAGACACTCACCTCGGTTCAACAGTAAGCCTGGTGATTCCTCTTGTCTGTCCTACGTGCTAACCCAGCATCACTAGATCTGCCAACCCTTGCGCCATCATCTCCTCTCGCCTAGCTTCATACCTCAAGCGTCCTGTTTGGTCTGCTTCCTCTCCCTGCCCCTTGGCCAAGGAGCTCGAGACTGTCCACCCCCGTCGCACCTACTTCTTCCTCACAACCCAGCCTCGCCAGGAGCTTCATACTCCCAGCATGGTGCAGCCCATCCTCCCCGCCGCCATCATCACCCCCTCCGTCTCCCTGACCGACGACTCTGGCTCTGACGCCGACAGTCGCCGCCGCGAGCTCAGCCCTTCTCCCGAGGTCGATCTCTCTCCCCAAGAGTTTGAGGACAGCTTCGACGACATGTTTCTCCCTGGTACACCTGCCGGCTCCTTTTCCTCCTCGCGCCGCGTTAGAATCGCCCGCGACTTCCGTCACGACTCGCCTCCTCTGGAGAAGGATGAGCGCGAGTTTACACAGACTGCCGATGTTGTTCTCAAGCGCAAGCTCTCCGAGGCCGCCCCCGTCGTCGTTGACCCCGCCGACCGCGTCATTCTGGCCGAGTATGGCTTCCGCGACGACATGTGGTTCGGCGACAACCGCACCGTCTCGTCTACTGCCTTTCTTGCCAGTCCCGCTATCAAGCCTAGTGCTGGTCCTTTTGGTCGCAAAGACGAAGACGCCGATAACTGGCTTCGGCTCTTTGGAGGCGAGCAGGGCGCCGAGAGCATTGAGATTGAGGAGCTCGACGGCCTCTTGGACGCCTACTAAGCCTTGGCTCACTATAGAATGTATGATGGGACGATGCGTATGAGCTGCGCTTGGACCGTTGTCCCCGGGGCGAGTCCCTTGTTTCTTTTTCGCACTGTACAAACTTATTTGATACTCGCATCTCTGCGCTATGACGGAGACGCCATCTGGCGGATGTCTACGATATACATGTATATATATACAACGTTGCTACTGGGCAACGACCCTGCAATTGGCTCAGACTGGATTACGACAAAAAGGGACTGGTTACGGAAAATAGTTTTGATATCTTGTGCTTTACTACAAGACGGCGTTGTGGTTTTGCTTGGTTTCGGTTTAGCGCTTTCATCAAAGAATATACCACTCACTGCACCTAGCACACTGGGCTCTATGAATTCGTGAAGATGAAACACATAACACATGTACACAGACCACAGACCTCTCTCTACCTAATCGTACAGGCCCCACCCAAACTTGTACTTGCAGAGCTAGCCACAGGTACGCATCCAAACCACTATACATGTACAATATATTCAGCCATTGACATGCAAACCAGTATACACGTACAACCTCGCCCTCTACATCCAACACGCGCCTACTTCTTCCCCGAGGCCGGCGTCTCCCCCTCCATCTTGAGCTCCACCCACACCAGCGTGCCCATCTGCAGCACCTTGGGCCTCTCCACCCTGACAATGGTCAGCCCGGGCGTCGCGCGCACCGCCTCCTCGACGAGCGCCTCAATGTCGCGGTTCCACCAGCAGCCGTACTTTGCAAAGTGCCGGCCGGCGTGCCTGTCGAGCAGGCCGTTGACGAGGCCCAGGAAGCCGCGGCCGTGCTCGAGCAGCACGATGCGGCCGGTGCCGGGCTGCACGGCCGAGGCGAGGTTGGTGAGCACGGCGACGGGGTCGGAGACGGAGCAGAGGCCAAAGGTCTGGATGATGGCGTCGTATTTTTTGGCGGTCGTGGTGGTGGTGGTGGTGGTGGTGGTGGTAGACGGTAGTGGTAAGGGCAGGGCGTGGTGCGCGTCCGAGTGGACGAGGCGCAGACGGCCCGAGAGAAAGGCGAGCTGCCCGCCGGTGTGGTCCGCCATGGAGGCGGCGCGCACCGTCGGCGCGGCGTCTTTGAGCGGCGGCACCGTCTTTGCAAGCTTGTGGCGCGCCACGTCGAGCATGTCGACGGAGATGTCGAGGCCCGTAAACGAGGTGATGCCCGTGGTCGGTCGTCTCTGCCTCGCCGTCGTGCTGTCGTCCCGGGCGGCGGCTGCCTCGAGCGCGCGGGTGATGGGCGACCAGTCGTAGTGCTCGAGGTTGCGCCCGGAGCCCATGGCGAGCTCGAGCACGTCGCCGCGCGCGTGCTCGGCGAGGCGCCGCCGGAGGCTCGTGATGCCCATCCAGTACTCGGGCCAGTCGAGCTCCCTGTCAAACTGCTCGGCGTTGTCGCCCGTGAGGGCCGGCGGGCGGCCCGTCGGCGTCGCGTCGGCGGCTTCGCACGCGGCGCAGGGGGAGGCGCGGAGGCTCGCGGCGGCGGTGCCAAAGATGTAGAAGCCCAACGCGCCGGCGACGAGGGCGGCGCCGCTGAGGGGAAGCCACGTCGCGCGCCATACAGTCAGGAGAGTGTCGGCTGGCGGCGGTGGTGGTCGGGGTTGCGATTTCGGGCCGGGCGGTGGGCGAGGACGGGCTTGCGACGCTCTGTGAGGGATTGGTCAATTGTGTCGGGTGCAAGACTTTGGGCGTGGTGGCTGTTCATACGGTTTACGGGGTATCGTGGGCTCGGGTGCCTTGGCTTTGAGCTTTGGTCCGATGCGCAGTTTGCGAGGCCCATTATCGATGTGCGCCGAGCGGCGGCAGCAGTGTGCGCGGGCAGCGGCTGCTGCGGCGCGGCGCGTCGTCACGCAGGCGTTCATCGAGTGTGCATAGTTATATCATGTAGTGTACCGGTCAATTGGCGGGCGAGCCGTCCGAGCAGCTCGAGGTTGATATTGACGAGGGTCGCAATTGGTGTAAATGGAAGATATCTCCAAAAGTCAAGGTGTACTTTTTTTTTCACGGGCAGCGGAGTCGCTGCGGCCCGAGTGGTCTCGGTACCGATTCCGCGTTGAGTTTCTCTAGATAAGTGGATCTTGCTAGTGGGCGACAATTCGACACTCCCGTGAATTCATCTTACCCTGCACTGACATCATCTTTGCGATCACCTGCCAGCTATTAGCCTTGATTTCTGGCATTGTATTGTGTTGTATTGCGAATAAATTAATTGGCGTTCAAGATTCCGCGGTTTACTTACATGACGGTTTGTCACAATGGCGAGCCAGGGGGACCTGCAGGAGCTGCTGCGCATGTTCACCGCGCGTAAGGTGCCCATGATGGCAGCTATGGGCCACGTCAAATCACTACAAGCCAAGAATCTCAAAAGGTTTGCATACGCGCTTTGACAAATATCCCTGACATAAACCTAACGAGTATATCAGCATCGAACAAATAGCCGATGCGGAATTGGCAACAGTAGAGGAGGCGCTGAAAGACGCGAAACTAGCCAAAGGCTTCCATACAGCATGCAAATCCCACAGCAAGAAGCCAGCGGCGGCCACCAAGCGCGGCGCGGAGGACACGACGTCGCCAACATCAAAGAAGCCCAAACTGGAACCTACGAAACGCGACCTAGACTACAGCTCCATGGCGCCAGATGACCTAGAGGCGTCGATGGAGCTGCCGTTGGTGGAGGATGAGGCCCTGATACGCGACACCACCATCGTGACAAACAGGGCACCCCTGGTGCTTGCTTTCGCTGTCGAGCTCCTCCGGGTCACGATGCCCGAGCAGCCACCGAGCAGCAGACTGAGCCTTGCGCAGGCACTGGTGAGCGCCAACTCACGAAGCAAGGCCGTCAGCATCGGCATCGAGAAGCCCGGTGGGGATGTTCCTGTTGCTGAGGGCCAGCCGAAAGTGCGCGTCATGGGGCGCGAGATTCCCGTTCTCAAGCGCGGCGATTACACATGGTCAGGCGCACCGAGCAAGGACGGTGATGCTGCAGCCGTAGGCAGCGCGGGCACGCCACAGGGAAATAAAAAGACGTGGACCGCAAGTGCGACGCTGACGTCTCGTGCCTCTACGTTTGTGGCACACGCGGCGAAGGTGTCCAACGCTAATCTGCGGCCGAGTCTCATCAAGCAGCTCATGGCTGAGCGCCCAGACCTGGAATCGGCGTCGCACAATGCATGGGCCATCCGCACGAGCTTTGGCAACTCGCCCTTGGTGCAGCAGGCCTCGTTTGACGACGGCGAGTCCGGCTGCGGCAAATTCATGCTGGACATTATGAAGGAGGCTAACATTACAAACTCACTCGTGGTTCTGACGCGGTGGTATGGCGGCGTCATGCTGGGACCGGACCGATGGCGCCTGATGCGCGAATGTGTCAACGACGCGCTCGCCTCGCGGCAGCGGACGACGGCGACCTTTGTGGCGGGTGAAGCGGCCGTCTGGGGCCTGGACACACAGGATACAAACCCGGCTACGTCTACGGTCGGGATGAGCATACACAGGCCCGAGGGCGCGCGAAATTACTTGCTGCGCTCATTTGGGTCGCCGGAGGCGCCGGCAGGAGGGGCCAAGAAGACGGTGACGGCCATGAATGACGAGAAGCAGGAAAACTTGGGACGGCTACTAGGTGCTCTGCGAATTGTCGTGGAGAGCTGGTCGGGCGTGCTGAAAAAGGACGAGCTGGACAAGAGAGCGTGGACTTGGTACGTAACTGTGCGACCGGATGTGGCGTTTGGGCCGTCTGGTTGGGGAGCTCGGGGCGAGCTGAAACTCGGCAAGATATTGGACTTGAAGCGTAATGTAGCTTGAGTGTATGATTATATTTAACGGCTATATTTCAACGTCAACTATAAAATCTTGTATTTCGAGGCACGGTTGTTGGATGATCAGAATGACTGTCGCTGGGCACCAATATCCCTTATCGATTGGCCCCGCCACAACGCGTCGACGCGCGGGGTGTCCAAGGACGGTTGTATTATGACACGGACGAGGACCATGCTGCAGATACACGCACGGCGACCGAGAGTAGCTTGCTGTTTATCCGTTTAGCCCATGTATGTTATAGACAAAGCTAGCTGCGTTTCCGGTCTGTTTGAGCCCTCGGATATGTGCCCACGCTTCGTTAAGCTGCTTGGCTGCCAGAGAAGCTGTTGTGGCGCTCCGCCACCGCCATGACAAGTAAACAGAGGGCTACACAAACAAAATTGACAACCACACAAAAGTAAAAGAAAGGTACAAAAAACCACAAACAATTAGCCACAGCACTCAAGGACGTAAAGAAGAGTAAAAAGCAACCTGATCTCGCAGCGTGTCGATTACACAACGCGAACGCTCCATGGTGCGACATTGAAACGGACCCTAGACCGGTTGCTATTTAATTTCTGCCCGCCCTTGGAAGTTTACCCTCGTAAACCTCACCACACCCCACCAGCACTTTTCGTCGTACCGGGTGGCCTCTTGACGACGACGACGCCTCTGTTCTTTCACGACTCCTTCTTGCTTTGGTTGTACCGCTCCTTTTCCTTTTTTGTTTCCTTGGACGACGAAAAGATTCCAACGGGCGGGCCTGTTCCATCACTGCACGAAACGACAGACACAAACATACATCAGACATGGATAATTACCAGAAGCTAGAAAAGGTCGGCGAGGGTGAGTGTTACCGAGCTGGGCTTCCCACCGCTGCCGCCGCGCGCGAGAACGGGGGCAAGCCATGCAGACGACAGAGCAGCAACGCAAGCTAATCACAATTTGCCCTCCCCCTTTGCACAGGTACCTATGGTGTCGTATACAAGGCCCGCGATCTCGCCAACGGCGGCCGCATAGTCGCGCTCAAAAAGATTCGCCTCGAGGCCGAGGACGAGGGCGTGCCCAGCACGGCCATTCGCGAAATCTCGCTGCTCAAGGAGATGAAGGACCCCAACATTGTGCGCCTCTTCAACATTGTCCACGCCGACGGCCACAAGCTCTACCTCGTCTTTGAGTTTCTCGACCTCGACCTCAAAAAGTACATGGAGTCGCTACCCGTCAGCGACGGCGGCCGCGGCAAGGCCCTGCCCGAGGGCTCCTCGACGCACCTGTCCCGCCTCGGCATGGGCGACGTCGTCATCAAGCAGTTTATGCGCCAGCTCTGCGAGGGCATCCGCTACTGCCACTCGCACCGCGTCCTCCACCGCGACCTCAAGCCCCAGAACCTGCTCATCGACCGCGACGGCAACCTCAAGCTCGCCGACTTTGGCCTCGCCCGCGCCTTTGGCGTCCCCCTGCGCACCTACACCCACGAGGTCGTCACGCTGTGGTACCGCGCCCCCGAGATTCTGCTCGGCGGCCGCCAGTACTCGACGGGCGTCGACATGTGGTCCGTCGGCTGCATCTTTGCCGAGATGTGCACCCGAAAGCCGCTCTTCCCCGGCGACTCGGAGATTGACGAGATTTTCAAGATTTTCCGGTACGGATGTCATGCAACCTGACCTGCAACTCTGTATCATGTACTGATCTTGGCTCATCTATAGTGCCCTTGGAACCCCCTCGGAAGACGTCTGGCCCGGTGTCACGTCGTATCCCGATTTCAAGTCCTCCTTCCCCAAGTGGAAGAGAGACTACTCGGCCGCCCTCTGCCACAACCTCGACGCTGCCGGACTCGACCTGCTCGAGGCCATGCTCGTCTACGACCCCGCCGGCCGCATCTCCGCCAAGGGCGCCGTCAACCACCCGTACTTTGAGGACCACGACGAGGAGCAGCCGACGACTGCGGGCCGCGGCACCGGCTACTACAACTAGAGGTACGTAGCGGCCGGGCCGTACCCCATTGCTGCCCAGCGGTAGAGTCAAGAGCGCATCTTGACGTTGCCGCAGCAAGTATAGAATGCGAAGGATGCGAGACGATTTCGAGTGTCGCTGTCCATGTGCGCGGGGAAGGACTTGGTCTTATGATGTGTGTGAGCAATGGAGAGCCTCGACCGGGAGAGCGAGGCAGAGACAAAGGCAAGCTGCCGAAAGAATGCAGCCTGGAACGGAAAGAAAGACGTCTTTTGTTGGTTTTTGCCATTTTGTATTACATGGAGGAGAGGAGAGCGGTGAGTGCAGACACCGCAGATTTGGAATTAGAGCGCATTTTTTTACGTCTTGCCCTTTTGTACAGCGTGGATTGAAGACACTACTGGCTTTCTTCTTGACTAGATTTCGGTGGCCCCCTGCGTCGGTAGGGACCGTCAAGCAAATCTGAGCTGCGAGGGTTTCTTAGAGAGACCTATTCAATCCATTTTACGATCCTTTTGCCCATGGAAGAGTCACGGAGCCTTTATCCTTTTGCCCATGGAAGAGTCACGGAGCCAGGACAAGGGCCGTCTGAATATTTCCTGTAATGGCCTTTGTGTGCAGTGGCCACGGCGCGGGTTGAGCAGGGAATTGTCGAAAACGGGCGTCACGGCCTGGGCGCGATCCCTGCATTTGCTCAATCTAATTCGTACGCTTCGGGCTCGCTACACTCATTGTTGGTGTGATGGATGGCCTTTCTGTACAGCCATGACTAGCCTCTCGGAGATTTTTTGCGCATCAAATTGGCACCTGCCACTAATATAGTTGAAGTGGTCATCCTCGACAACGAAACTATATTGATAATCAAGTTTAGGCCTGGGACGTCTAGTTTTTGTCCGATGTACTTACCCAAAGGGGCGCCGTATACTGTTTTTCATATAGGCGTTATGGTGAGTGATTCGTCAATCCGTCCACGCTTCAACCGTGAGCCGGTTGCAGGAGTTGAAAGGATAGCCACGCCGACCTATACAATTCCTGTACTCCAGTGTTATGTTGTATTGTGATTGTGTTTTATAGGGACCTGGGCACTTCAGCCTCGCAATACTGGAAAATAACCCTTTCGGAAGTACTGAGCATTGAAACGCCTCAAATGTGGAAAAGACAATTGCGAGATGTAGCTGAGGAATTGTATTCGGGAAACCCAACCAGCCTCACGGGGTAAAGCTGCATGTGGCACCAACAGATATGTTGGTGCCGTCGAAATCCTCAAAGTCTACATTGCGCTTTGGAAAGTGAAGCGTATCCAATAGCGCCTCCATCATCCCACTGTGGCCGCCCCAACACTCCTCGGCAAAGGCCCTCATCAAGTCGGCGCCGTTGAGCAGCGTGCTGGAGCTCCATAGCTTGCCATCTCTGACCCAGCGCCTGTCGGTCCATTCGACATCCGGCGCCATGCCCTTGGACATTTCGAGGAGAATCCTGGGCGCTGCCACAGTTTTGCTTTGTAGTAGTCCCGCCTCAAGAAGCGGATAGATGCCACCGCAGATTGTCAGAAACGCAGTGCAGTCATGAAAGGCCTTTCTGATAAACTCTTTCTCCGCCTCGTTTGTTTGGTACGCACCATGAGCACCCATCAGGACAATGTCCAGGTCTGGTGCTGTCTTGAAAGAATCCTTGACTGACGGTTAGATTCAGGACCCGCTGTCACGGGCTTGTTGGTGTCATACCGTTGGGAGAATCTTTGCGCCGCCTTTCATTGCCGCCGGCTGGCCGTCTTGACTGATCCAATGCATAACAACATCAACACCCTCTGCGACCATCTCCGGAGGAAAGTTCAAAAACTGGAGAGACGTCTTGTCCATCCAAGTAAACAGCTCCACCGGTGCGACATCGAGCATTTCCGTTGTCCTATGTGTCTATGGGTATGTGATGAGAGGAGTGCGATTGAGGCAGCCGGCACTTACCCTTTTGTCAAAATCACGCCGATATGGAGGGGCCGATCCGGACTCGTGAGGTTGAAGGACATTTTTCCTGATGCGACGGAATGTTGAGGCCAGCGTTTGCTGAGCGTGATACGGGAGGCCATCTCGGCTTTTTATACTGCATCAATACCGAAGCTCGGATACGGTTCAACTCGTGCGGCTGTTTTGTGGCAGGCGCTATTTCCGTAGCCTCTGAAGCCATCTCTAGATCCGAAGACGGACGGATGCAGACGACTGCGGTGTCTCCGTCAATTGACTCAAACGGGCGCGAGTTTTTGCAGACACGTAGAAACTTACAAACGCAGAAAACTGCCGATAGCCTCGGATATGGAAAGAGTGAGCCAACTCTGCGCATGTGCTTTTATATCATTGCCCTTGGCGTAACAGATACATTCATCCCCAGTGCTCACCCTGGTCAAGGCAGACGGCTGGGATGCACATGGCCCCTCTGAGCACAGGAGCGCTGCGCGGCCATTCACCCGTAATTCGACTGTGCGCAAGTTTGACCAACAAAAAGAATTGGATACGTCGGGTATTATCGGGTATAGCTCACAGGGACCTGAGTAGACGAGAATCTGCAAGACCTGCCGTGACAGGGTTGGATTGATCATCCCAAGGGCGCGGGTCCACCGAGCAAGGACAGAGGTCGTTCTTCCTCGAGTTTGACATTAACTCGTCTTGATTTTATTGCTACTAATCTTACCATCGAAAATGGCCCAGCAACGGGCAACTTACGGTCAGTATTGTTCCAGTAGTCTGCTCAACGAAAGGTTGCGTGCCTGACTGTCTCTAGTGACGCTTGATGTCTTCTCCGCAAAGAGGCAAGCCTTGCTACAAAAAGACGTTTCCAAGTCAAATCTACTGACAGCTCATGCAGATTCCAAGGCAACCCAGTCGCCATTGTCAGGGTTGCTAGCGACTGCAAGCCATCCCCAGATCAAAAGCAGAAAATCGCCAGGGAATTCAACTATTCCGAGACAGTCTTCTTGCACAGTTTTGATGACAAGCAGAACCACCGCGTGGAGCTCTTCACGCCCGTCAATGAGATGCAGTTCGCCGGCCACCCGATTATCGGAACCGGCCACCTGCTCTTCAGAGAGCTCCTGGCCAGGACCCCCGAGGAACCGACGAGCCTGACCATTGTGACCAAGGCGGGACCCGTTCCGATCACGTACGACCGCGAAAGCCAGGTTGTGCGTGCGAGCGTGCCGCACAACATTCCCATTCACCAGCAAGAAGCCACTCTTGACCAGGTCCGCGCCGTGCAAGCTAGCATGGATGCAGCTTCGGATCTGTCCGAGATCAAGACCACCCATCCGGCCGTGTCCGCCGTTCGCGGAGTTACATATGCGCTGGTGGATCTTACAAACAGACACGACCTCTTCAGCAGCCTTGTTCCCGGAGGCAGCCCCCAGCTGGACCTGGACGAGGGATGGACGCCATCCTTTACGGGCATCATGTACTACCGCCTGCTCAACTCCTCCATGGAACGTGGAGGGGATGTGATGATGTGGGAGCTTCGCGTCCGGATGATTGCAATCAATCTGGAAGACCCTGCCTGCGGGAGCGGCTCATGCGCTCTGAGCGCCTTTCTCGCGCTGTCGAGCGGGCAGCTGAGCCAGAAGCACCGCTTCAGCATCGACCAGGGCTCGGAGATGGGAAGAAGTAGCAGAATCATGGTGGATGTTTCTCTGGATCAAGACGGACGCCGAGTGAGGGATATTCAACTCGCAGGCCAGGCAGCGTTTGTTGCCGAGGGAAAGATATATGTGGAGTAAAGACATGTTAAGGAACTAGATTGGGGGCATGTATGGACGGGCCAACAGCCTCACATGTCTTGCCTAAAGCGTCTGCAAGCAAGTATGCAGATCAGCAGATAGCAAGGTTTGACAGCAACACGTCCTTGCATCTTGTGTGGAATAAAAAGATGCCTCAATAAACAGGGCTATGGGCAGAAATTATGTACATAGGGTGAGATAAAATAGGCTCCAGCATAACTACCTTTTTTCTGCATTTCTTTCTGCAATAAAACAATGACGTGCGAGGCGGGGATTCACAGGTTACGCCAGCCACCAAGGTAGCTAGGATGAGCGCAATTCCTATTTAGTAACGTGGTAAACCGCTTACACGGGAAGCTGAACAAGGTGAACCGCCAAACATAGACCTCCAGCAACTGTTCCATACTGCATGATTTCATCGGCAGATCTGCCCCCGGGAAAGTTCTAGTGTGGCACCTTTTGTGTGATTGAACGTTGCTCAGTTTGTATCTTTGCTGCGTCCGTACTAGCCTCAGCAATTGAAAATTCCAGCACAAACTCTTGTAGGGCACATCCTTTGTCTCGTTTCATCGACTTTCACTGATACTCCCGTCTACGTCACTGAGTCTCGTATAGAATTGGGCCTGGCAGGACCGCATCTGCGACGACTGGCTAGATGGCACATCCGCAGCCAGTCAGCCGTGGATTACCTCACCCATCCATGTCCCCTGCACAACTGTACATTACGAGATCTCCCTCGTTGTTTAACCTGTTCAACCGTTGTCTTCGGCAGACACGTCAACCATGTAAATAAAATAAACAGTCAATGAATGCGTAATCGTCGCGTTTCATGTGGTCGTCATCGTGAAAAAAAAACAGCGCTGCGTACACAACTAGCATACTCCAGCAAGCCCTGGGTATATCCATCACCAGCTCACGCTCGTCTCGTACGGCGGCAGCCCGTCCCTGAGCATGCCCGCCGTCGTCAGCACAATGTTCGCGCTGCGCTCCCCCAGAAACTGCGTGTCAATGAGGCACACCCTGTGGTCGTTGCAGATGAACCGGCCCCCCGGCACGCACGTGCAGCCCTCGTGCGGCGCCTGCATGCCGCTCGTCGCATTCTCCTCGAGCACCATGACGGACTGCACGAGGAGCGCGAGCAGCCGCGCGTCCATCATGCCGTCGCGCTCGCGCCAGCCGTGCAGCAGCGCAATCAGCCGTCGACGGATGGCCCCGTCGCGGCAGTTGGTGCCGAGGAAGCTGAGCACCTCGCACACACTCATGGCAAAGGAAAAGGTAAAGGCACGCGGGCCGCCGCCGCCGCCGTCAGTGGGCTGGCACCACCGCCCGGCAAAGTGCGTCTCGGCAAAGGCCGTGACGCGCTCCATGTCGGGCGCCCGCGCGTCCCAGACCATTTCGCCCGTCTCCTCGCTGGGGGAGAGGCTGGTCTCGAGCGCCATCCACAGAAGCCGAAGGCAGAGAATCTTGTACGCCTCCTCCTCGTTGCTGGGTGGTGGCGGCACCAGGCGGCTGAGAAGGTCGTCGAACTTTGCCTTCCAGGCCAGCAGCTCGCGGGCGTAGGCCCTGACGCTGCGCCAGACGGGGTCGAGCGCGGCGTCGTCCCGCGGGATGCTGAGGTAGCGCCCCATGTGGCAGTAGCCGGTCAGAAGCGGCTGCAGCTCCGTGTAGGCGTCGACGGCGGACGCAAAGGGGGCCTCGGAGCACCTGTGCGCCTTGTTGCGCCAGCGCCACTCGGGAATGTCGACGGTGCGGAAGCGACTGCAGAACTGCATCTCAAAGTGCGTAAAGACGGCCGTCAACGACTTTGTTGTCAAGACGCAACCGCTCTTTCGCGATCCTTTATTGTCCACTCGGTAGTTTTGCTCGGTGCACGTCAAGTCGGCGTCGTTGTTGTTGTCGTTGCCATCATCACCATCAATCACACCCCCATCGTCAGAGCCAGCCTCGTTGCCGCTACCATGTTCCTCCCAGTACTTCCACCCCCAGTACAGACGATTCCCGCCCTTGGCGTGCCGCGACGCCTGCTCGTAATTCTCCTGCAGGCAGCACAGGCTGGTGAAGAGGGTGCTGGCGAGCAGGATGGCCTCCTTGTCGGCGTCGGACAGCGTCGGCTTCCTGCTCAGCTCGAGCACCGACAGGACGGCCGTGCTGAACTGGCTCAGAGCAAAGGCCTCGTGGCGACGTCGCGACGCGCGCGCCTGGGCCGTCGGCGCCGTGATGCACGTCGCCCGGTGCGTGGCGGCCAGGGCCAGCCCCGCGTGCCAGATGGCCGGGTAGACCTGCGTCGCGCGCATCACGTCGACGATTCAGAAGGCCTCGCTGAAGAGGCCGGCCATGCGCCGCACGCACTCGCCGCGCAGCATGGCAAAGGCGCCGCGCTCGGCGTGGCTGGCGTCGACGAGGCGGTAGCCCTCGCAGTCGCGGCCGGTGGAGATGCATCTCTTGCACGAGGGCACACCCTCATCACATTTGATGCGTCGTCGTCTGCGGGCGCAAACGCCGTCAGCCTGCATCGTCGTGGCCTGCTGCTTCGCTGGTTCGGTGGTGGCTTACCTGCAGGTCGCGCAGCCTGTCCGGGTCTTGGTAGCCCATTTCTTCGTCCTCTTGGAGCTGCCGGTATCGGTCTTGCTAGGTTTCATGGCGACTGGACACCCCTCCATGGTGGTTCCTCTGGCGTGCAATCGTGGTGCCCTCGGAGACTTTTGATGAACGAAGATGCCTGGCCCAGTTTTTCCTTGGGCTCCATTTGGTGAAGCTCGGCGATCCGTTTAGCGCTGGCGTGGGGTTCGGCTGTCGCTGGACCGCCACAGCACACGCAAGGCAGATGTGTTTTTTAAGGGAATTAAGTATGCAGGTGACTAAGCATGTGTTGGTACTCCCAAGCTCATATAGCATCATATTATTTATATCAAAATGACAAGTTTGGTCTTGCGCTCCAAAGCGTTGTAAAATAGACCTGACTGTCGACAGTATAAGTGACACATCCGCACACTGTTCACGTCAGGGACCGAGGTGGTACGAAGAGGGTGAAGGGATAGATGGTGACGAATACGCTGCACAATAGATGTTGGGCACAATGGTAACTCTATTGATCACTGGGGAGCAAGAAGTCATTCCCCAGCTCTCCTCGCTGGCTTTTCGCCGTCAATAGCTACTAACTACCTAGCGTCTGTACCCACTGGTCCGTGACAGTTCATTGCTGTTAAATGGAAATTCCTTGTAATGCCCATGTTGCTATGTCACAGGGGGAAGATTGGCATCCTCTTCTTCCTTGGTTCCCCCGACCGCTTTGCGTGTGCAATCACTCTCGCCAACAAAGGAATGACCCTTTAGCGCGACACCCCAAAGCTCAACCACAAGCACCCAGCTGATCAACCCCAATGTGATGGATATGAGGTACAGCGATTTGAGCCCCGTGGCCAGTGGCGGGAAAATCATGATGATGGCCATGGCCACGCGGTTCGCCAGACGGTACTTCTTGGCCAGTCGCGGCGTGCCCACCGAGTGGTGCTCGTGGCTGATGGCAATCGCCGTCATGGACAAGAGGGCAATCGCCAAGCCGTGGCAGTAAAAGTAGCGCACGCCGGTGCCGAATTCTTCTTCTGCTAGCGCGCGGTAGCTCTCCGTCAGCTGCTCCGGGTGCCGGTTGGACATGTCGGACGCAAGGACAAGTCGCGACAAGGCCGATGTGGCAATAATGTAGCCCATGATGAAGGGCAGGTGTGCATTGTTCCGGATTCCCACTGATGAAGCATGGTTAGGTTAGCTTCGTATTAAAAATCCTCATGTACACTTACTCGCTACTGTTGATCGACGGATGGTGTGCAGGTCAATGCCGTTGCCGTCAACGTCAAAGTAGATCCAATTGAAGAAGAATGCTTGCAACAGACCCAGGATAGCCTTGCCCAGAAATGCGTTGATATTGTAACCGCCATTGCTCAGAAACAAGATGCCAACGACAGAGTAACCCAGAACCAGGGACACAAAGGCGTTGGTGCGCTCAACGCGATGCTCAATACTGACAGCGGGGATGTAGTCAAACATGGTTCTCACCCCTCTGGTAAACGGCGTATCCAACTCTTCCTTGCAACGCAGCGTGTACTGCACAGGAGCAAAGTAAAAGACTTGCCCCCACATGTCGAGCACAATGGCGATCCAGATGAGAATCAGCCGATTCGGCATCTCGACGTAGATGCTGCCGATCCAGAGCGCCGTCGGCACCATCACCTGTATGCACGAGGCGAGCATGAAGCCTTGGATCATGGGCAGCAGGAAGTAGTTGATGGCAAAGTGAAAGGCGATGGCGTAGCGAGTGGCCAGGTAGAAACCGACCAGCTGGGCGTACGTGTTGTGCGCGGGGTCCTCGTTGAGGCTGCTAATCATGTTGGTGGTGAAGCTGCGCCCCAGAGTCAGTACGTGTTGGCCGGTCCAGATGAAAAAAAAGGTCGAGCTTACCCGAGGAGACATGCGAGGTTGAAGAGCACCTCGACTTTGGTCAAGACGTCGTCGGATTCAAACCAGCTCAAGGCATACGTGATTTCGGTCCAAATCTTCCACGACATGATAAAGGTAATGGCAAAGCGTAGCAGCTCATGGCCGGTGGGCTCTTAAGCCATGTGCTCGCCATTGGAGTGGATGATGCCGACTTGAGTTTGGGCGCATCTCCAACCTCCACTAGCCCATCTCGCGATCGGGCGCCACCAATTTTGTGCCAATTGAGGCAGCCGACCCTCCGTAACGGCTATTGGACTTGAGAGTGCGATGTAGGATGTCACGAAGATGATGGCATGATTTATCGTAATGTAATGCTTGGGATTTCATTTCAGCGTCGAGTAAAAAGCCTCAGCAAACGATTGCTGGTTTTTGGAAGCATGCTGATCAAATCTGGCTACAGTTCGACGTCAATCGGAGAATACGTCTGCGGCGGCCACGCACCATGGCGCTCCTCGTCGCGAACAAGGCCATTCCGGACGAGTAGCTTCTCAAACGTTTCGCTTGACACCTCACGCAGCTCGGGCAAAATTCTTCGGGCGTAATCATCCAGACCGGGTACCACAATTGACGAGAGCGTCCCGCCCTTGTTGCCGGTCGCCTCTACCGTGGCCTGTCGAATCGCATCTAGATTCCTGTATTCATAGGTTTTCGCATCCCTGCCCGATTCGCAAAAACCGACTGGTATCCAGAAAGACTGACCAAGAGACGACTGCAGTCTGCAGAGTCGGCCTGCCAAGGCCTCCCATGTGCCCGGACCTGCACTCTCGTCATATTCTTCCGCTCCCTCATCTTGATCTTCTCTACCCTTTTCATTCTTCTGAGCATGAGGCTGGAGAGCAACGAGTCGAAAAAGAAACGGCATGTTCACCTTTTCAGCGGCCGCAACAAGCTCAGAAAATATAGAGGATCCATCCGCAAGCCGCTCATGTACCCAAGCTAAAAAGAGCAGCAATATCGTCTTTGCGTTGGTATGAATCAAAATAGAACCCTTTTCGTTAAGAATCATTTCGTTGGGGATTCGTCGGCCAATATGATTAGCCCCAGATATATCGTAGTGATCTTTTGGGGCGACCAAACGGCGACGGAGGCTTACTAGCATGCTGCCTGCATCGCTGTATCCCGCATAGAACAAACCCAAAAGGGCTCTATGCATGAGATCGGGCCTCCTGCCCGAAGGTAATTGTTCAAAGTAATTGCTGATTTTCGGAAAAACATCACTGCTGATCTGAAATCGACGCTTTTCTCGCAATGAATCAGCATTGCTCATCGAGTTCTTCATTGCGGCTGGCCTCATGTTGCCTGCCATCAATTCCATCAACCGCAGTGCTGAGAGGGGTTGAAACCAGATGGAACATTTATTCGACGTGACGGCTTTGAGAATGTAATCCTCGTAGCTCGTGGAGACCTTCATACCGGCGGGTGAAGCAGCATAAAGATCCTGCATCGTGGCCCAGGCATAGTCTAGGAAGCCCAGAGATGCAGCTCCGCCAAGAAAGTCAGGATCGCGGAACTCGTTCCAATACGACAGTCCGAAGAATTCGTCACCCATCGCTCCCCCCCGGACCCAAGGCCATCGGCCGCTTCTGTGCGCGATCTGAGCCAGCGAGAGCATGTCACGGACCTCGCTGTCAGGCAGCTGTCGATTTGCGGCGTAGAACTGCAGATAGAACAGAGCGCCGTAGCAGGGCTCTGCATCTTGAGAGACACACAATTTGAAGCTGAGCGGCTGCAAAGTGCTGCAAGCCCTAGCTGCCAGGCTGTTTGCGCTCTGGCAACCAACGCTGCCGTCATCCGCAGGAATGGCCAAAGTGTCACCGTCGGAGCCGTGTGTGGGCTTGGCACAAACGAGGGTATATGCCAGGACACCGCCAATCAACGCTCGGCGTCGCTCCTCTGCCGTTCTTCTGTCCGGGTGCAGAATTTGCCGTGCTAGCGCAGACTCGCGCAGAAACGTGTATGCTGATCGGTGAATGAGTCTGACTTCTCGGCAGCGACATGAACCTTGATCGATTCGAATTGGCTTTTCATAATGTTCTCCAACGTCATTTGGCCCTGCATACAATCCAAAATAAATGATTGCAAGGTAGAGTTGAGACTGTCAAAAGAATCTCGACTGCTGATAGTCATGGCATCTGACTTTTTGCTTTGACATGAATCTAAGCCATGCTGCGTTGGCAGTTTCCCGTGCAAGGTCGACGTACCAGATGCGAACCAGAATTTGAGTCTCTAGAACATGCTGCCGAGCGCGCATGGCATGTTCCAGCTCGTCCAACTTCCTCTTGCCCCCTGTGACCGCCGCCGACCATGCTCGGAGTGCACCGAACCGGCTGCGTCCCGGAGCAAGATTGGAGATTTTCTGCAGCTGCTCCTCGGTCTTGGCTCCACAGTCGAGGCATTCTCTGGCAACAGAGACGAGATCTTTTGTGTCCTGCGTTGTGGCGTCGGCTGAACTCTGTAGAGACGAGCTCAACTCTCGCATACACGTGTTCAAGGCAGCGACGTTGCGGGCGAGCTCCGGATCAGCGCTGCGGTCCTTGTAAATCACTCTTCCGAGCTTGATGGCCTGCTCTACAGAGCCGAGGACCTGCAGGACATTGCAGGCAATGCCAAAAATGGCAAGAACCTCCATTCAGTTGCGTGAGGCGTGCTACAACGCGTTTGATGTGAGAGTAGAGGCCATCGAGGTCGGTCGGGCAGCGAGCGAGGCTGTGTGGGGTTGAACGACGAGCCTTGCCAGTTTAGTCCTTGCATACTTATACTTGCATAGTAGGCCACACACCGAGTTGGCAACGAGAGGCTGCTTTTAAGACCTTGGAAATATAGCATAATTTACTGTCGATGAAGAGCAGCTCCAATGCGCGACTCAGCGCCACGCCTGCTGTAATATGCGCTTTGTGTCTACGCGGAGACTACAAAACGACATCGCTACCAACGACGAGAGGAACCTGATGAAATTCTCATTGGATGTGCGATAAAGCTAGGCTCAAGATGCAGACTTTGTCTCAACGCAAACAAGACTGTGTTATAATATAGCTACCTTTTTACTGGTATTGTTTCCCCGCAGGAAAAATAAGAGAAAATAGAAGAATAGGAAATTGTTATACAAAAAGTGCCAACCACAACTGGGTTGGGACAATTGGGCGTAGGCGAGTAAGCTTGATATAGTACGCCATTATAAAATCTTGAACGCGACCGCAATAACATGGTAAATAAATCGGAGAACAGTACTTTCTTCAAGAGCTTGTGCGAGGCCTTGGCGAAGAGAGAACAACGGTGGCCAACTGAGAATCTGGCCAGCCTTACCCTCACACAACACTTGATGATCCGATGGACAGGGCAACATCTGCCAGTCCTGCCTTTGAAGACGTCCTTGATTAATTGATGCTTCACATTCACGTACCAAACATCTTTCCACCATCTAATCCGTCCGGTAGGCGCTCCAACTCCCAAGCGACACCGGGCGGACAACTGACGGCGCGATGCGCATCGAACCACGGCCCGTTGTCCGCTTTTCGGTATATTTCCAAAGGCCAGCATAGTGAATTGTTTGATGCATGTGAGAGGGCTCTACCGTAGGTCCGTAGCTCATCCAAGTAGCTGGCTCCGTTCTTTTGCGGCCCTGGCGGGAGCCGCCCCGGTAGATGGGTGAGACAAGCATCACGCCCACCGTAGTTGGGCCGGAGGGAGGGGTGTGCACCGGCTCCAAAGCACGAAGAGCGGTACACAAAGTTGCTTGTATCGACGCGCAAATAGTAGATTGTTCTGGCAGAGCTAGCAGAGAGCGGAAAGGGCTCACGGAGCAGACGACGACCTGTGTCATCGGCCCTGGTCTTGCTTGCTACCCGGCGCCGGCTGCTGGAATATTTGCAGCCATGACATCTGACAATCGTGCAGCTCTTGGAGGCCCAAGCACCGCGGACCCAGGAGGGGTTGGCGGATGCGACGAGGAAAGTGATTCTGTCGATGCTGCTTCGTGCAGGCACTGCGTGTCACAATGCCCGTGGCGACTTTTTTTCAGCATTCAAGTGCGCCGGCGAGAGGGTGGGATGGCGGACGGCGCCACCAGCCCGCACACTCAAGGGCAATGGCAAGCCATGCATTCCATGCGGCAGCGAATCACCAAACCAAGGGCAAGGATGACATGTTGTGTAGCTCACCCAAAGGTTCTTGGCGGCGCTGAAAACCGTGATGGCGCAATGGTGGTTCAAGGTTGGCAGTGGTGGAGGTTGAGACATGCGATCAAAGGGAGGGGTGATGGGGCGACAGAGGAGGATCGAGGGATTTGTTTAATGGATCTTGTCTCTTGAAGCCACACCAAAAACAAGACGGCTCTACCGATTTGGCTTCTTTGCAGGGGCCAGAGTTTAATTGATTTTTATCCCCGCGTGGTAGTGACTGAAGGGAGGCCTGACGAATCGGGCGACAGGGTCTCTGCAGGCCACTGCCTTCTCCCTCGAATAAAGATGCATGTCACGATGACCAGGCTTTTGAATATTGGCGCAGAAAAGAGATGAAGTGAGCAGACCGCTTGTTTTCTACGTGCAGGAGTATTGTTTGCTTAAACATGCACGAAGGGGGAGTTGATTCTAGCATGGCGAAATTGACGGTGAGCGCGCATACTGGCAACAAAGCAAACTGCGGCGCATGGTGCATGGCTCATGCTTCAAGCAAGGTAGAGAAAGAAGCGGGATGCAAGGTACGCGGTACACTCACCGTAACATGCCACCAGACGCACCGTGCAAGCGAGGCAGGCAGGCAGGCAGGCAGGCAGGCAGGCAGGCAGGCAGGCAGGCAGGCAGGCAGGCAGGCAGGCAGGCAGGCAAGGCAGCAAAGCCGAGATGTTGGACCGAACAAGACAGGTTACAAGGAGTGATGTGCTGCGCCGGGTTAATAAATGCCCTTGACAAAAATCGACGGGAAGTAGCGGCAGCATCAAGTACTTGCCGACAACCCGGGCCAGGCTTCGGCGTGAACGGGCCAAGGGAGTGGTTCTGTTGAAGAGGCTTGCAGGGGTAAGTAATGGCCAGGCTCTGCCCAAGATTCAACAGACAGGGCTTGTGGTGACTGATACTTGTCGATGCGAAGCTATTCATGCCCCAAACAGCAGCAGGAAGAATGCATGGGCCCGAAATATCAAGTACTAGCCAAGGGGCAATGTCCATGCCAGAATTAAATATGCTGACTTAAAATATAAGTGACTATCGCGTCTGGTTCCTTGGTTGCTTTCATGATTCATTTTTCTAGGGCTCGACGCCAGCGTTTCGTCGCCTTGTATGCATATGCAAGCGCAGAGGTTTACCAGGCATATCTTCTATGTAGCAAGGAAGATGATTCGGCTCCGGCTGGGGTCGTGTTCCTGCATAATTGCTTCTTTGTAATTCTTGAGCGATCTCCCAAGCGCCACTAAGAATAAGAAAAAGAATAACAGCGAGCAAGGTGTCAGGCCTTTGGTACTCGGAAAAGATGCCGTCTTTTACAACATGCATAAGCTCGATACTGCCCACGGGCTGGGCAGTGCGCACGGCAAAAGTAAGCGAGCAAGCTGCTATCCTGATCGAGAAGACGAGGGATGAAAAGGAGCAAGTCAAAATAAAATAAAATAAAATAAAATAAAATAAAAAGATACGTCTTTGCAAAGTACCAGCTTCGCCGAGGGCGTGCACGCAGAGTAAAATGGCAAGGGGAATAGATCGCCTTGTATCCGCAGATTGCATCACCGTTCAGAGATGAGGCTGTAATTAGAGTGCATGGGCGGTTTGGAATGTGCTTTCAGGAACCATCATGTTGCCAGCGTGGCGCGACCCGCGTAGAGTGGTCTCGAGGCGCCAGTTTCAGCGTCCAGTTTTGAAGCTACAGGGCTCGGCTGGCAACAAGCAGGGTTCTGTAGCATATCCTCCCTCAAACGGGCCATCTATCTAGGTAGCGACGAGGAGTCATGGTTCCAGGGAGCCACGGTCGGATCCGCTAGATACATTGAGCGATAGCGCTCGCGGCCGGAATGCGGAGGGTATTCTCTCAGGGGTCCTTTTTCAGGATTGGGTTTTGGCGGTCGGGTTCTGAGAGAAAAGGTTGCGTGTCGTTGTGGCTGGGCGCCAGCGTGGCCACATTCCAGTACACAGTTGAGCACCGGCAGGCGAGAGGATAAAGTGTTCCGGCGGCTCCCACTCGCAGCGCCGGGAGAATGGAGACTCGAGCATTGCTGGTGCATGACATGATGCCTACACCGAATATTTTCATTGCCAAGGTTCGCCGGCCGTGCAAGACACTTGGGCGCCGAGGCCTTGATTGTCGGGCGTCAATGATGCTGATTGTCTTTGCTTGCTCGGCTTGCCGGGCGCAAGGGGGTGATTCATTGACTTCGAACGAAAATTTGTCCACGCAGTTTCAAGTCAAAAGCAAAACAGGCAGTGGGAGGCTTCTGGCGGGCCTGTAACACTGCCTCCAAGGGCGAAAAGGCTTGTGCAGTCGCAGCGCATATTGAGCTCTGAGCGAGAAAGACGGAATGGCCTGTCCGTAAAAATCAGGGACCTGCAGGGGTCCTATTCAATGTGCTGGATCGACGGCGAGGCCGCTTGTCATGGCGTCGGCTAGTTGGGTCCAGACGATGTTTTCTTTTTCAGCATTTGGATTAGACCATTTCATCGCATAACAGCAAACCCATGATTGAAATTGACCGCCCGTCTGGACATTAGCATGACAAAAGGTTGCGCATGGTTGGCCGCCGCGAGGGTGGCCGCCTGTCAGCACATCAAACTACTCACCATGTGGATGCCCGCTTGATCGTCGACATGCCGTGCCTCTTTTCCACCATTGCCAAAATTGCAAGGACTCTTTGTTACAGAAGTTGATTGCGTCTGGTAAGAGCGAGTATGCCTTGGTGAGTGCGCAACCACACCCCCCTTTTGCTGCATGGCTGGAGGGACGACGCACACGAGCTGATTGTAAGCTTTGGACGAATCGCTCGCTGTGGACAGCTCATTTTACAGAGGGCAGCTCGGCAGACTGAATAGAAAGATGCAAGCGAGATGAGAAAAAAAAGAATCCTTTCAAATTCATCAGCTAGGCAACACTGTAAGTAAAGATCTAGGCGCGTCATGTTCTCAAGGACGACAGGGCAAGCTCTCGACAAGAGTAGCGCTGCCGTGGAAGAGCTAGACCCAGAAGATGGACCGCTAGCTGGTGTAGCAGCGACCACCTGGTTACGTTGTTCGTCCGTACTAGCCATGCCTTTTCTTGGTGGCGCGGATCATTTAATGCAGTTATGATTATTGTACGCTATATCATACTGTCAAAAGTCGCTCGCATGATTCAAGAGCGGGATGTGCTCGTGTCAGGAATCATGCATGCATGGTAGAGGCCTGAAAGCAACACAGACCAGACGGGGCTCACTGGTAGAGCAGTGCCTGCACGAGCTCTATATAACATTGTGTTACTGTGAAGGGTTCAATGTGGCGTTTGAAAGTCATTCGCTTCTGGTCATTGTGCAAGCTTGGCGTGAGTCAGCAGTCCATCAAATGGTGTCATGATTATCGACGAATATGGCGGGCGCAGTTAGGCAGTGTGCCGTGTCACCGGAAGCCCACGCGGGGCGAGGCAGCAATGTACGTAGTGCTACGTATATGCGCTGTCGGTGTCACGGCGCTTACTGAAGCAGTGGCTCACCGTAAGCTCGTCTGCAGAGCACGTCCACTGCGGCGGGGATTGTCCTGACGCCTTTTTGGGTCGAATTCTGATCTGCTCGCGAGAGCAAGAAATGGACATGACTGATTGGACTAGATGGTACTACAGGAAAAATGCCCAGACGTCTCACTGTATGGACCAGAGTCAGAGAATGAACAGAAGCAGGCTTTTTGGCCTGCATAGGTGCGTGTTTCAAGATGTGGTGAACCAGGGGCTATCTGCGACGGACCAATCACGAGGCTGCTCCAGCCGGGCTTCAGATCGGAGCTAAGAAGCCAGAGGAGCACTCGAGAGCCAGTCAAGATGCAGCTACTGCCGCTTCCTGAGAGGTGCTAGTGTGGCAGGCTGACCAGGGGCGGCCTGGGTTGGGCGGCCATGCGACTTTGAGATTGCCATGCCGTTGAGAGAGAAATATGATGGATTTGAAATCTCAGACATTGCAATCTGACACTGATGGCGACGAAGATTCAACACATTGCTCTTTATTGTCAGTCTCTGAGACCTGTTCTCGGAGACATTGTTGGCGAGCCGTGCGAGGAATGTAGAGCCCAACCCCGGGTTTCACTATGAGCCTGTTGTGAGCCAAGTACGGAACTGGCCCCCGCCAGCCGGGCCCTGTCCAGGTCAGCCAGCCCCTTCCGGCTTGGTACTCGTGACGTCTTGTAAGACTGGGGACCGAAACCGTTGGCCGAGGATGCTCGCTGCCGGGTTTGACAAGGGATGTCCCTGGAAAGACGGGAACTCAAAAGAATGCTAGTGTCGTTGATTTCGAGCCCTCTCGGCAATACAACCTCGAATCTGTAAACAAAGGCGACAGGAAGTCGACAATAGCCTTCTGGCCTACTGGCAGGAGGGGAATCGCCCATCCTGATTTAGAAGCACGAACCCACCACGGAGCTGGTGCGGGACAAGGGTCGTTGTGTGAGAATGGCAGAGCGCCACGGGCGTTTGAATGGTCAGGAAGCGTCTACATGCGAATGCAATATCCAGGGCTGCTGCTGATGCGCAGGTCGCCCGCCTTGGACAAGGCGTGGTGTGGTATCCGCAAGCCGGAACCCGACCTGGGGCGGTGCCACGAGATTTACGCGCCGGGCTGCGACTGGTTGGCTGTCGTGAATCTCCATGTCGGCCTTGTACCTTGTCGTGTTTACCACAAGGCGCGAACGTAAACGGATAGGCAAAGCAGAAATCTATTTCGGTCCTGCAGGAAGAATTTGCAGCGTTGCTTGCAGTGCGCTTGTTGGATATATCTGCGAGGCCCAGTCCGCCCCGGACCATCTGTTTCTTTTCGGTTTATACTTTGTTCACTATTGTATCTCCCTTTTCGTCATTATCGAGGGTGGTCTCTTTTTTTTCCTCTACTGTTCAAATTTCAATTGCTAATACAAGGTCAACGCCCCCTTTTACCTTTGCCGTCATCGATTCTCCCTTGCCGCCTGGTGTGGAATTTTGTTCGTCTTGAATTGCCTGGTAGCAATCACGAATGTCGCTTACGACTCACGAATACTACGACGGAGAATTCTTTTATGCACACCAAAGAAGCAAAAAAGAATAAAAAAGACTTTTTTTTTGACGATTGAAACACGCCGTCTACAACTTTTGTACAGACAAACGCACCTGTGCGCAAACGGCTCATCTGAATCACCGCCCTTTTGTGTGTGATATCCAGACGAACCGCAAGGCTGTAAATTGCTGGCCAATTTTTGAGCTGCATTTTTTTGCGAGGTCCCACCAATTCGATTTCTTTTTGTTCTACAATTCTGCCATTGTTCCTGAGCGGGTGAGTCTTGCCGCTCCTACTCTTTAAGTGCATTCCAGTGTCTGGTCCAGCCCGCCATTGGCAGTCACATTCCAGAGCCGACCGCGCCCTGCTAACGCCACAGGCAGTCCCAGCACGCTCCGAGCAGATTTACAGCGCACTTGAGCACGCTAGCGAGGTCGATCCCAGCTAAAACATTCACTAAACAGCCCAGCGCTACAGGGCTTCACAGGCCACCGAAAGCCGCCACAAGGCAATACATTGCCCAATACCTTGGCTTGCCAATATTCGTCCGCGCCAGTCGCCGGCTGCCCATCCCATCAGCCCACCCAACCTCCCTCGCCCAGCGTTTGCATTATTGGTCGTGGTTCTGTCCTTGACCAGCATTCGGCTTCACAGCTGTATATATATCACGACTCTTGTTCTTTCTTTCGTCTCTCATCATCTCCATCACAAACCGGAGCAAAGCACCTTCTTTACAGCATTGCATAATTGGACCCTCGAGCCCAACAAAGCAAACAACAGCCACATTTGCTGCTTGATCCCCTTCACGACCATTCTTTCCTTCTGCACTCTACCAGTTGATCCTACGCCATCTAGCTCGCTTGTTTTCCGTTTCTGGCCTGCAGCACAGCGTATTACTCCGGGACGAAAAGAAAGTTTGAAAGGGCAAAAAAGCAATTACGCCACGCCGACCCTGACTAGCGAGCAACGCATCCCATCCCGTTCGCTCGGTACTGGACCCCACACCTTATTCACCACGACATCTCGAGGACACGACAGCGCCTGACGACTGCTCTTTGCATCCTTCTTTTGAGCTTTGACCGAAAAAAAAAGAGAACATCTAATCAAAGATAGCAAAGACTTTTGAGATTCTTTGTTCTTTTTTCGATTCCTGAATTTGTTCAAATACGCCGGAAAAGTACACTCCAGCGACACTACCCTCGGATCCCTCTCCCTTTTGCTTTTTCGCCCTTGCACTAGGCAACACCAACACCACCGATACACCACTCTCGCCTGAGCGTGCCCTTGACTTGCTTTTGCATTCGACCTCATTACGAGAACGAACAAACGAAAAACGCCCATTCCGCGAATTTCAGTCTCCTTTTTGGACACTACAACACACTGCACTACATTGCCTCGCGAATTTCCTCTTTGCCAACGGCCTCATCATATTGAGATACAACCAGCTCTGATATACTCTTGGCAAATCCGGCGAGTCGTTCACCACACTCGACACTCCAACTGGCGTTGCTGGTTCAAACTCTATCCTCCGTCCACGCCCCTCGTCCGTCTGAATCCCTGTCGGCTTGCCCGCTCCCCCCGCAGCTACTCGCAACTCGTGTGGGAGACTAGGCGGTTTCCGTTGTATCTTTGACTCAGGCACAGCCATTCGCCCTGCAGTGACCTCCTGGCGCTGTACCGACTCGTTTCTTTTGCAGGCCTGCCAAACGTCACCCGCTGACGCCACCTCACGCCCCTCCAGCGCCGGCGCGCCCACCCCTTCAGGCGATCCACCCCCTGGAACCCACCACCGGTCCAGGCACTACCATCGCTAAAACCACCCGCCAGCTCCACCGCTTTCCAGTACAGCCTACCTTGCCGTGCTGGCCCTGCTGCGCCGCTACACCTGCCAGTCCCTGCCCTGACCGTGTCGTCCTGCACGCCCGCCTTCCCGAAGCGTCGCCCCAAAGACCACTTGCCATCCACGCAAAGCCCTGCTCAATTGTCCGTGTCTCGAGTCCGTGGCCACATGCTCCTCTGAAGTCGTTCCCGCTTCACGTCTTGTCTTGCTTTTTCACCCGCAAGAGATCACACATCCTCCCTTTTTTACTTCTTTCGAGATTTCCTCGGGCTTTTTAATTCTCCTCCCCCCAGAGTCTCGCCTTCCCCTCCCTCTCTCAACCCTCGCCCTTCTTCAAGACTCCTTCCTTGATCCATATACCTGATACGTCCCTTGTTTCTTCAAGCCGTATTATTTATATACTATCTTGGGCCCGCGCTCTCTCCAGATTTCCTTGCCAGCCTATTCTTGTATATCTAATAGGTCGTCATCTGGGTACCGCCTCATTCACTCTCTCGACCATTCACACAGGGGACCCGCTACCATCCGCATATACTCACATCTCCTCCACAACCGCACATCATGGCCTCTTCATCTTCGAGAATGCTCACCATAGATGAGCTCAACAAGCATGCTCTCGACCAGTTTGTTTACCAGCCTGTCAGCCGCGAAATGATCACCTACCTCGCCGACGCCGCCCACAACGTCATCAGCTGTGATTCGTCACTCATGCCCACGCAACCAGACGCCGCTTCTCCTCCCACGCCTCCCAAGAGCCCCGAGTCGGATCCTATCAAGCCCGCCGATGGCAGTCTGCCCACCGTCGAGGAGTTCATCACCCAGCTCGTTGTCTCCTCCAACGTCCAGGTACCGACGCTCATGTCCACCCTCGTCTACCTCACCCGCCTCAAGTCCAAGCTCCAGCCCATGGCTCGTGGCCTACGATGCACCACCCATCGCATCTTCTTGGCCTCTCTCATCCTCGCCGCCAAGTACCTCAACGATTCGTCTCCCAAGAATAAGCACTGGGCCAACTACACACACATCACCACGGACATGTACGCCTTCGGTTTCAACCGCACCGAGGTCAACCTGATGGAGAAGCAGCTGCTTTTCCTTCTCGAATGGGATCTTCGAATTGTCGAAGAGGACCTGTACCGCGAGCTCGACTTCTTCCTAGAGCCTATCCGCCACAAGGTCGCCCACGCTCACGCCAAGCGCATGCGCCACCGCGAGGAGAAGCGTCGCCAGCAGGAGCTTTACGCCGCCGCTGCCGCCTCTGCTTCCGTCCGCTATCAAAGTCCTCCCTCATCTCGAGGCCAGTCTCGGTCCCGACACGCCAGCCCCGACAGTCGCCTGGCCGCTGTTCGTGCTGGCTCCATCACTCCTCCCGGGCTCACTTACAGCAGCTCCGCCAGCTCCTACGCCTCATCGGTCGCTTCTGCGTCGAGCAGACAACACTCGTGCTCCACCACGCCCCTGGAGTCTGAACAAGATCCTTTCGTGTACCAGGCGCCTCTCCACGACAGCCTCTACGATTCCCCAGTTGAGCTGTCCATGGAGAAGGACGCCATCACCGCCTCGACCCGCGCCCTCAAGCCCACTGCCAGCAGATTGCATCTGCACGAAATGGCCAATGACCACTACCAGCAGATCCAGGATGGTGTTGGCAAGAAGCGTCTTCGCCGCGGCATGTGGAGCCGTTTGCTCGGTGGTTCTGTGACCGTGCGATGAAGCAAATAAGGCGTGGCGGGCTCTGACCTCGAGCAATGGCCACACTTGCCAACCCGGCGACGACAAACAAGCATGGCGTTCTCTTTCCTCGGATTTATTTCTTCTTGCAGCGAGCTATTAGACTGGTTCTCATGGCCTCTGCGTTTTTTTCACCACCAATTTCTCACCAACACACCGACCCGACGACCTTTGCTGAGAACTTCTTCTTCGTTCATCTAATGCGCCCGTGCACAGGCGCCCGCATAACTTATATATCCACTTGTGCCTAATTACACCTTTGATACGAAAAAGAACATCTCGGGCTCTGTGTTACTCATTTCATATTTTACGAGCATACGAACTTCAACACGTGGTTGGATTTCAGAAACATTTTTTTGGAAAGGCCCTTTTTCTTCAGGATGGAGTTTGGCGAAACTGTATAGCATTATCATTTGATTCTTCATTGGCCGCCCCTGCCTCGGCATCTGACGACTGACAGCCTTGATGGTATCTGTTTACGGAAAGCATGGCAGGAACAAGAAACACTTTTTCCTATGTCTTTGGGTAAAGGGAATGACACCTCGATGAGAGGAACATTCAAGTAGATTTTTCATAGCTTTTCCTTGATCTCACTTGGGAGATTTCTCAAATCAATGGCCTTGGCCACATTCTACAAACATGACGCTACTTTGGTGACTGACTCTTTGCGACTTGACAACTAATCATTCCTTGTGGGTGGCTGCTACTGTGTGAGTGGCTAAGAAGCGATGCGAGTGTGATGCTTGGTGTACCTGCAGTACAACGGTGGCATCACCTCTCCGCCTCTGTGTTTCCATTGATCCGCCTCGGGTAAGAAATCACTTGTGTATTTTTTCTTCGACGTTGAGAATTGCACATGCAGAAAGAATGATCAAGAGGCCCACGCAGCTGCTAAGCTACGGCGCGCGCGAGACACTGTCACATCGCCCACCCCGCGATTTGGGCTGTGTAAGTTGAGATGGTCGGGTGGGGTTGACTAGTTCTTTCAACATGTGAACAGTGCCATGTTGCGGCGCGAAGCCTAGGACATGGCTGTAAAGCAGAATATACGACAAGAATTAGTAGCTCACATTGTATGAGATGCAACATTGTATCGAATCTACTCACATGAGAAGCGTGTAGATGTCTCTCATGTGCTACAGTGCATTAAAACGTGAGTTATGATCAAGACCGGGGAAACGGATAAGAAGCTATTCAGCGTGATTGTTGCACGTGAATCACAAAACGGCATCAGAAATCAATAGTTGTCACACTACTCGGAGCTTGCAGTTGACAGTTCATTTTCTTAGAGCCCGGGACGAGGGACAGGCTAGGATCAAGGCCGGCAGCTTGGTGGTAGCTGCACACACCCATGGGAGAAGGTGAGGGATGGTGGGGGGGGGGCCACGTGGCGCGTCTACCTAGGCAGCTGATGCAGCAGCTATTCCGGATGGGCAGAGCGCGCTCACGCTGGTAATGCGCACATGCTTTTGTACAGCCCTGCTTTGCGGCTTGAAGATGTCAATTTGAGAGGGATTTTTTTTTTTAAAAAAAAAAACGGTCGAAATGCTTCTCGTTCAAGTTGGGGGAGTCATTTTTGGTGTAGAGGCCGGGCATCGTGGGAGGTGGCGTGTGGCTAGTGATGCCATTCTGTCCTAGGGGGAGGCAGAAGCTACTTGGGCGGCTTGTACATGATGCCATGTCACGGGCAGGGGCAACAACTTGTAGTAGAGCACCAGGGCGGCGGGAAGAAGGAAGATAGAACAGCACGGAAGAGGCGGGTAATGCTGCCGTGGAGATGCAGCGAAATGGACGGCAGCTCGCCCGCTTACACAAGGCTAGTTTGGCCACATAGTCCTCGAGTATAAGTAGTAGTTTGTGATTTTGTAACTATGCGGCGCTAATAATGCTAAAAAAACATAAAAGAACCTTGAAAACCCCCTACTATATACTCTCTGTGTTGACCACTTATACAACCATCTGCTTCGCCCGGAAGCCCAAAAACGGAATGCCGCTACGCAGGCTCAGACTGCTCAGCACGACCGACAAGCTCGACAGCGCCATGGCCAGGCTCGCCCACACGGGGTCCAGCTTGACGTGCGCGCCGGACCTCGTCTGGACCGCGTACAGGCAGCCGGCGGCAATGGGCAGCGCCACCATGTTGTACACGAGCGCCCAGCCAAAGTTCATCTTGATGCGGCGAAACACGACCTTGCTGAGGTCCAGCAGCGTGAGTACGGCCGTGAGCTGCGAGCTCGCCAGCACAAAGTCGGCGCTGGAAATGGCCACGTCGCTGCCCGAGCCAATCGCGATGCCAATGTCGGCCGTCGTCAGGGCTGGCGAGTCATTGATGCCGTCGCCCACCATAGCCACCATGGCGCGGCCACTCGATGGCGAGGCGCGGCTGCCCGCCGAGGCTTGCAGATAACGCACCTTGTCGGCTTTTTCCGAGGGCAGCACCTCGGCTAGAACGTGGTCGGCCGGGATGCCGACGAGGTGGGCGACGGCCTTGGCGGTCGTTAGGTTGTCGCCCGACAGCATCCAAACCTGGGTGCCGCGTTGCTGCAGAGCCTTGACGACCGGGACAGTCTCGTTGCGGATGGGATCGGAAATGGCGAGAATCGCGCCGAGGCGCCAGGTAGAGGCTTTCCGGACGGCGACGAGAGCAACAGACTTGGCTTCCGTCTTCCAAGTGTTGAGTGTGGAGCGAGTTCTATCGGAAGTGGCAACTTTGAGATCTTTCATCAGTGACTCATTGCCAACGGCGATCTTGAGCTCCGACGACTTGAAGTTTGCTTTCATTCCCTTTCCTGGAACTTCTTCAATATCATCAAGGTCAGTCGATGAGCGCTCTGAGCCGCAGAATGCCACGATTGCCTTGGCAATGGGATGAGTGCTGCTTTGCTCGATACTTTTCAGGCCAGAAAGAATAGTGGCTTCTGGGACATCAATGGAGCCTTCAGGAAGCATAGCGGAATCGGTTATCTGTGGCTCACCACCCACTGTAAGTGTGCCGGTCTTGTCAAACACCACACAGTCAATCCTGCTGGCCTTCTCAAACGCTTCGCCACCTCCTTTGACGAGGATGCCATGGTTGGCAGCGATACCTCCGCCGACAAATATGGCAGTAGGAGCAGCAAGTCCCAGGCCGCAAGGGCAAGCTACAACAAAGACTGCAATGGCAAATTGAAACGCAAAAGCGATACGTCCGCTAGACGTGTCCGTCTCTTCGCTGTTGACCTTGCCCGTCTGTACCAACACCATCCAGATGAACCAAGTAACGATGGCAATGAGCGTGACCACTGGCACAAAGTAAGACGTCATGAGGTCGGCGATTTGTTCCACGGGTGCTCGCTTCGTCTGGCCTTCACGGACAACTTCGACAATCTGGTCTAGCATTGACTTGCCAGATGTACCTGTTGCACGGATCGTGACTGCGGAGCCCTTGTTGACAGTACCGGAAAAGACCTCATCACCCAGGTTCTTCTTGATGAGTCGTGATTCGCCAGTAAGACTAGACTCATCAAAGTTGCTTTCACCCGTGAGAATAATGCCATCTGCAGCCGGCGAAGCGCCATGTGGAACTCTGATAATGTCGCCATGCTCCAACTGATCCAAAGGAATTGTCGTCGTCGTCGTCGTCGTGTCCCCTCTTGTGCCTTCGACGAGAAGTGCAGTGGTAGGGCGCAGCTTTGCCAAGGCCTCGACGGCGCTTCCAGTCTTTGACTTGCTATAAGCCTCAATCAGTCGGCCTGCAAGCAGAAACAGAGTCAAGAAGACAACAGAGTCAAAATAGAAGCGATCCGCCGGTACATCAGTGTCATGATTGACCACGGCTGCAATCATTTGGGCAATGGATGAGAAGTAGGCAATAGTCGTACCCAGCGAGATGAGTAGGTTCATGCTGCCAAACTTGTAAAAACGCTGAGCGACAGACGTGCGGCTGCCACTCTTCCACATTGTCCAGACTTCCTTCATTGCCCGAGTGTGAAAGATGTCGGCACCGAAAAAATAAACCGGAGTAGAAAGCGCAAAGAGAATAATTTCTAGACGACTGAGGCCAGAAACCCATGGCTTCATTAAAAAGTGCTTGGTAGGATTCGAGTCGCGAACAAGGCTCATGTAGACAATGCCAAAGACAAGTGTCGGTACGGCAAGGACAAGAGCCAGGATAATACGCCAGAGTAAAGCACGCTGATGCTTTGCCCGGATAGCCCTAGATCTTTCTTCTAGAGTAGGGGGGTGGTAGATGGTGGCTTGGAGCGATGCGTCTGTGGCCTCGATGGCTTGGAGAATATGTCGGATGGTAAAAGTAGGAGATGCTGGAATATATCGGACTTTGAGGAATGGTCGATTAAGGGTCGGCTTCTTAAGAACCTCGACATTTTGGGTGCCAAAATTTTTCATTGTCGCGTAGACTCTGTCAGGACACCGCGGGCAGAATATGCCGTCAATCTTGATTTCCACTTCGCGAGCGTCCGTCTTTGTGCTGTCCTGACCAAGATCCTGCACCTTGTCCAGAGTGGCGTCGTAGCCCAAATCGGAGATGCCTTCAGCAATATCTTGAGCGCGATCGGGTTCTGTAAAATCGACAACGGCACTGTTTGCCACGAGATTGACGGCAACTTTGGAAACCCACGGGAGCTTCTCCATCTCTCTTGTAATGGTGTTTGTGCAGACGGCGCAGGTCATTCCGCCGACCGAAAGAGTCGCCCTCCAGGGACCTGCAGGTGCGACATTCGAGGTGGCGATGCTATCGAGAGCAGCGGGAACAGCAAGAGGCCGAATAGGTGAATGATCTCGCGAGGGAACATTGTGATCTTCCCCGTTTCGGCAGGATTCACAGTTTTTGAGATGGGCGGCGCGCGCAGCTTCCAGAGAAGTAGAGGCTTTGGGTTTCCAGAGCCAAGACAAGACGTCAAAGGCGCCTCCCTCTTGGGGGACGACGAGGCTACCCTCGCCGTGATCGACGACAGTGACGCGGTCGTCTGCGCTGTCAGAGGAAGAATCGACAGCGCAGACTTCAAAACCAACGTCTTCCAGAGTCTTGGCCATGCTTTGTACAATGCCGGGTATAGTAGACTGATGCTCAACGGTAACGACAGAAGTGACTAGGTTGGGAGACACCCATTTTATCCGGTCGCCATACGTTTCGGCAAGCAGGCTGCGAATGGCGGCGACGCATGACGGGCAATGCAGATTACCCAAGAGGTAAGACGTCAGGGCAGTTTGAGACGGCGCCATGTTTGACGAGCACCACGTTTGCTATGGGTGAAATGTTTGCTGGAGGCACGGTAGCCCTGGGTAGGATTGTGCGATGGCGATGGCGTGGTGGTGTGGAATGTAACGTGGAAACAGAGAGGCAGGATTCGAGACTGTGGGGTTGGAATGGACGGCTCGGCAGAAGCTGGCGTTTGGACGAGATACAAGAAGTCGATGAATGGTGCCAATTACCATGAGACGTAGCTGCCATGTCAGAGTTATATATTAATTGCTTGGTGACTTGTTCTCACGGTGGAGGTGCGTCAATATGGCGGTTCATGGCAAAAACGACGCTAAAATCCGCACAAATATCGCAAGTACATGGCAACCTGGGCAACAAGGCAAGCCTCTCTGCAGGCGAGCAGTGACGCATCCGAAGCCTGCATTAAAAAGCAAACTCGACGGTCTAGAATGTATAGTCTGATGGCAGCCACACCTTTTTCAAGGTGTCTATTGTATTGTCGTGCACGCTGTTGAACTGTTTCACGGCATTGTTGCTAGTGGTACAGGCATCTGGAGATCTGGTGGCGACGTGCTGTCCGATCAGCCTCGGCCTGTGCGAGATTTTGGCGCTAACAAAAACGCCTAAATGGGTAGGTAACTAGCGAATGCTGCTACCGGTATCCGTAGTCTGGTACGTACTGCTAGTGAACGTAATATCCGAAGAATACTACCGGACAAACGCCAGTGGAGCTGATCCCTGTGCGAGATTTGTGCGTAGGATTGCTCCCGTCTGTACATATATTAATTGATGCAGCCACCAAAGAACAAAACCAGCGAATACCACGCGATTCTTGCACATTCTGGCTGCGGCATGCAAACGCCCCTTCCAATCGGGCAGAGTTTTCCCCGGATCACGTGGTCCCACACCATTTTCTGCAATTCTTGACCTCGTGACTAGGGACGCAAGTTGCAGTCCGCCTAGCAAATCTCCATTTTCTTCGCCATCACGGACACGGACGTAGAGTCAACGTGTGATTGCAACATCATCTACAGCAGAAAGTTTACAGGAGAGTTATGCTACCCTCGCTCAATCGCAGCTACGTTTGTGGCCAACTGACTCGAGCCAATGCCACACAACGTCGTGACCCTATTTCTGCCCGGGCAAGAACCACCGAACCCTTCGCAATCTCCCTGAATGCTTAAGAGTACCGAATACCGACGTCTTTCATTCAATCGGCATTGAGCAGCTCACTTCAACCTCGCAGCTTTCAATCAAGCGTCCTGTAGGGCGGCAGCAGCGACGCGGCAACCCCTGTCTAATGTTCTGCTAGCCCCTCGGCGCCCAAGATAAACTTTATCCGGCCAAGATGCTTCCAACCCGTCAATTCTTAGGTTTAGCGCATCGCGGCAGGTCCATTGACCAAATTTTCAGTGAGGGCAGACCATTCAGGACCCACAAAGCACTGCTGCTGATCATCTCGAGCCAATATCCCTTGGCTACTCCGTAATTACCGGTAAGCAGCACAACCTGGTGTGGTGCCTCTGCCCAGATAGTAGCCTTGACTTCTTGCCAATCGCCTAGAGCCGTCAACCTGCTTTGAAAGAAGAAAAAAGGTTTCCAAACCTTTCTCCGGTTTCTCTTGGCGACAAGTAGACAGTGGACGACATCGTTGCAACAGCTGTATCCCCGCTTGCGCAGTCTTGCGCCGCCCTGACAGAAGTTTCCTTCTGGTAGGGCACCGATTGAATGCCGCTATTGCTGGACTCCAAGATCATCGATCAGTCCAGTGTATTAGTACACCAAAGTGCCATGCACGCGCTGCCCACTTTGCTTCTCCTGCCATGCACGCAGTCACACCATCATGACAGCGGAGAGGTAAACCCGCAGGAACCCGTTGCAAAAGGATAGCGAGCTCAAAATTGTTGACAATCGGTCGAGGGCTTATTGTGACGCACCCCCCAAGAGTTTCCGTCCCACTGGCAAGCCATTCGCCAACAAAGATGGCCAGTATTGCCTCCAAGCACCATGCTACTTTTACTCTGGCAGGGCCGTATTAAGGCTAGGGCTGAATTGCCCCAAGCGCCGAGCAAACCACAAGGGACGGCAGAGGCTGCATTCTTTTCTGGAGGTAGAGGCTCTTGCTATCCGCCCACGCGCGGCAGCGCCTTGGCATGCGCAAGGAACTCTGGGCAAATATACTGCCTCACTTCACCAGACTACCTCAGCCGTACCTGTGCAAGAAAGGAACATCATTCTCAACTCCGCATATCAAGCGATAAGTATCAGACGACCCAGGTCTCTTCCACGACTCTACGGGGGGCTAGACTCTTGGTTCAGCCTTGGCCGTTTCTTGGGCTTTAGAGGCCGTATTTCCCCCGGTTTGGGAGCAAAGAAAACTCACGCCTCTTGCTCAAATTGATTCTCTCTCGCTGGTCCGAGCTTTGTACTCCAAACTTCTCGTCAGTGTCTATAAACCATGGCCGAAAAGACGGCCGCCGACTTGAACGGCGCTGCGCCTGTCGTATCCTCCGAGAATGCGAATGCCCCCCTGGAAGAAACCAGGAACCCATGGTGGCATATTTTCCTCGTCTGGGGCTCCGCGCCACAAATCATCCTCGCCGCGCTGCTCGCCCCTGCCATCGGCTCGCCCGTGTCCATGCTCGTCGACGAGATACCCAAAGAAGCGCCCGTCTACCTCAATATTTGTCGACAATGCACACCTCTTGGAAACTTCCCTTGTCCTACAGTTGAGCTTCTTTGACCAACACCATTGCACGCGTAGTGATTCCCCTAATCGTCTCCGCCACGATCCTCGCCGTGTACAAGCTCCGCATCATCTCCCGCAGCGGCCGCGCGCTCGCCGCCTGGACCAATGGCTACTACCCCCGCGACGACACTCCCTCGCCATTGCCGTCTGGTGCCTCATGACGGCGCTCGTCTGGAGCCCGCTCTTCATCGAGAAATAAATTAGTCTTCAAACCTGTATACTGACACATAAACCAGGACAGCCATTTACTTTCCCATCGTCGTCGTCTTCCTTACCCGCACACAGGGCCTGACCCTGAACGCCATCGACTACGTCATTATCACGGCCGCCGCAACGCTCTCGTCCATTGGCACCACGCCCATCCCGTCGTCGTCGCTTCCGCTGTTCATCATGATTGCCGGGCTCGTCGGCGTCCCCGTCACGGGCATGATGGGCGTCGTCTTTGCCATTGCCTGGCTACTCGACCGCTTCCGCACTGCGCTCAACGTCTCGGGTGACTTGTTTGGCGCCATGGTCGTGTATAAAAAGACAGACATCGAGGTCGATGCCAAAGTTGCGCTGGTGATGGAGGGCCAGCCGATGCGGGAGGAGGCGCCGCGGTATAATCAGTCCATGGCCTGAGGTGCTCCGATGAAATGGTATTTGAGTTAGTAGCAACGGTTTCCGGCGCATCATCATGGCGAATACAATAAAAGAACTAGTTGTATGATCAAAATGAGTATTATTCGTAATCGCTCTATCAGCACATGTCTCTATGCTTAATATCAGCCGTCTTGTGAACTGGGCAATACCTCAAACTTGGGTTGTACACATATATACAAGTTTAGTACAGAAAGTCTGAGTCTTTTCAACATGGTCTAAAATCAAGTCGCCTGCCGCAAACAAATCAAAATATATACAAATTATACTGTTATATCCAATCCATGACTGGCAGCAATGCAGCGCCCAGTAGGACAGTAATATGAAAAGCCAGCGGGGGTGTCGCTTTTCCAGCCGCATTTTTGGGCGTCTCCGTGGCTGTGTACGCACCAGTCAGCGTTGCGCTCGATGTCTTGGTGGTGGCCGTTTTGGTCGGGGTCGCAGTCTTGGTCATGAGCGGCCAATCTGCTGACGAACTGTAGAGGATGCCATTGATGACAACGCCATTACCGCTAGCCGCCAGCTGCTGCGCATCCTTGTCACACGTGTCTTGAAAAGCACGTATGTAGCAGACACTATCTGGCATCTTGGGCAGCTTCGCCGTGGTAGTCGAGTTGGCTGGACCAGAGGTGCTATACCTATTGGCATCAACAGCCTGACCAGTTGAGACCGAAGTGCCAGTCATGACGCGAGAAAAGATTTGAAATGCTGTCTCAGGCTGGTACGAGGCCACCGAATGTCCAGATTGGAAGACGCGACTGAAGGACAAGTTGCCAAATTGACGGACTTCGCCGCCAATGTATGAGCTGTTGACGATGATAGGCGAATAACCTGCGGCCGGAAACTGAGTGATGTATTGGCCGCCAGCTTGTTTGGCGACTTCTAGCGAAATGGCTTCTCCACCAAACCAGTGGCATATATAGTCTCGATCACCATAGATGAGGGCGATGCGGACTCCGTTGTTGAGCAGCTTTGCTATGCGGGGTATGGTCTGGCCTCGTGAAAGATCGCCCGTCGCATCAAAAGCAAAGTAGACGGCTTTACTGTTCATGGTATAATTGACTGGTGATCCAATGGCAGAGAGAACAGAGCCTTGGTTCAGGTAGTCGACAAATGCATACGAGGGAAAGGGATCCGTGATGGGTGCGGAGAGATCATAGGCACTTCTTCCGGCGGCGTAATAAGGCAGGTCGACATCATTGCATACAGCATTGGCTCTTTGGCAAGACTGGTTGACGCCCTCGACGACGCCGGTACCGTTGCTGTCAAAAGAACCGGCAAGGCTGGCACATCGTCTCAGCCTCTCGGCACATCCGCCACTGGCGCTAAACTTGTCGGTATAAAACTTGGCCTCCTCATCGCTGTAGGCCTGGAAGCCATATGTGTTGGCGGTGGCAAACTTGGGAGACAGAGCCTGTTGGATTTCTTGGTCAACGCAGCCATTTACAATGCCGAGCGAGGTCAGATGAACCTGCCGCGTCGAATTGCTGTTTGCGGGCGTTGTTTGGCGAATCTGGTTCTGTTGCTCCCAGATTTCGGCAAAAATGGGGCCATAACGGCCACCATAGCTTTCCGCAAACAAATTGATCGACACCGGCTGGGGTTGCGGTGGCAGATATTGAGGAAAGGTGCCGAGAAAGCCCTGAAGCATGTGCCATACAGCAAAGGCGGCCTTTTCAGTGGTGTTGGTGGTGGAGTTTGAATTGCCCGAGGTAAAGGTGCCGTTGGTGATGGACCACGGGTTCTTTGTACTTTCATCAGCGTAGGGAGGGAGGATGATGCTGCCATTGGGAAAGAACATTGTGCCGTTCAAAGGGACATCGTAGGAGAAGCCAACTTGGTTGGGCTGGTCAATGAAGATCATGTTAGAGCCGCGGTCCCAACCCCAGTCTCTGGCAACCGTGTCGTATGTGTTGAGGCCCTTTTCAACGACGGCACAGGGGCCATTGCCTGTGAAGAAACCGTACATGGAGCTGGAGCCTGGACCTCCATTGAGCCAGATGGTAAGCTTGTCCGTCTTTTCACGGGCCTCGACAAACCAGAAGAAAAGGTTGGTGGGATAGTCGCCAGGCACAGTGACCCAGCCGGTGTACTGCTTCTGTGACGAAAATGCCGTTTTGCAGGCGCCATCGGGTTCCTTGTACGCGACGGTGACGTTGCGATTGGCGGGCGACTTGACAATGGTAAAGTTGCGGCTGTGAAATTCTTGGTGGACAAACTGGGCGCTGGCGGCAGCGGCGAGAAGCAGCGGCCCAGAGAGAAACGCCCCCATGGCAAGTGCAGCTTGCGAAGCTTTGAAGAAAGCAAAAGTCGAACCAGAGACGCTTGATGCGGCGACTCAAAAAGAAACAAATAAAAGACGCGTCGCCGATGCGGACGACAGGCAAGCTTGAGCTGCCGTGCGCGGTTGCGTTGCCGCTGGCCAAACCCAGCGCAGCTAGAGGCGAAGCGACCAATCAAGGGAACGTCATCCGTAACAGACAGAAGAGCTATAAGGAAGCTAGAGGACGAGAAATGGAAGCGAGTGACAAGAGGTGAGATTCGAGGCAAACTATGTACGAGTCGAAGCGACGAAAGCGAGTGTGCGGTGCTGCAGAGCGAGGAGGAAGAAAATGAAGAGGCAGGAGCTGGGAGCTGACGAAGCCGACCAGCGTGGCTGATTTTGGGATGCAACGCCCTGAGGGAGGGAGAGCCTTGGCCTTGGCTTCCCTGCCATTTGTGCCTGGAGCAAACGGCGCAGGCGGGCCGGCACATGCTGCGCCCACCGGCGGCCGTGGGGGAGCGCGAGCCTATTTTCTTAACGCCTGCAGCGTGCATCGACCGCTGGCATTGTCCATCGCGTTGGCGCTATACCTGCCTGCCTACCTGGTACCTTGGCTACAAGGCCCTGTTATTGCCATTTGTTTCCACAGCCTCTACCTCGTTGCCATGAGGAAATAGATTCGGCGCTTCGATTCTGTCTCCCGTCGGAAAATTGATGAACAAAAAAAAAGAGGACAGACCTGAGCAGCTGCCTACCTATACACCCATCCTAGACATGCGCCTTTGTGCGCCCTGCCATCTCCGACCAGTCTCAGCTGCCGCTTCCCTCACACCCGCCCAAGCACGGCAATGATCGCCTCAACATCTCACTCATCACCCTTGCTCAAGTTTCACCCTGCAGCCCGCGATGGTCTCTTCTGCGCACAATTGCACAGTGCACTCAGCATCACCGTCTTTCCCCTCACCGTCGACAGCTCTAGCACGCCACAAATGGGATGCGGCGTTTGGGCTCAGGCGTCTACCAGCAGAAATGACTTCTCGTCTGCAGTAGTGCCGTTTGTAGACGTGATGCCCCAGACGGCGAAAGAGGGGAAGAAGGATCGGCGTGGACATATGTCGGCTAAATACTCGACTTCTCTAAATAGGCACTTGATAAGAAACGACAAAAAGTGGAAAATCAAACAGATTCTGTCATGGTATTCCACGCCATGCTTTGCCGCAACGCCAATATTGTACATGTATATAGTCGACACAGCACGAAATGCAACCCGACGAGCTGCACTCTCCTCTTCACTCTTCGTTTTCTCTGGCCGAAACTCCCCATTACTCGTCTCGTCTCACGGCGAAAAAGTAGTTGCCTACCTTTTCGCTGCCTCGAACCTCTTTCCACCCCAAGCCCGGCACGTAGACCACGCCCATGACCTTGGCACTGTTCCAGCCCTTGCCCGCAAAGAAACCCCGCAGCTCCTCCTCGTTGATGTACTTGTTCCAGTCGTGCGTGCCTCGAGGCACAATCCGGAGGAGATCCTCGGCGACAAGATTCGTCGTAACCCAGCTCATCCACGTCCGCGCAATGGTGCTCATGACGAGCCAGCCCCCCGGTCGCACAAACGGCCGCACGCGGTCGAGAAACGCGCCTGGCTCGTCAATGTGCTCAATCACCTCAAACAGCGAGACGACATCGTACGGCTTCTCGGGGACGGCGAGCTTTTCAATCGACGTCTGCTGGTATTCGAGCTTGCCGCGCAGGGCCGGGTCGCGTTTCGCATGGGCCTGCGCGACGGCCAGCACAGAGGGCGTCGGGTCAATGGCGGTGACGTGCGCCGTGGTGGGCAAGCGGGCCGCGCTCTCTGCAAAGATGCCGCCGCCGCAGCCAATATCGAGGTATCGCAGCTTCGTTGGCTGTGCGTCGCTGGCGCTGCCGTGGCTAGCTAGGCAGGTGCGGATAAAGTCGTGACGTAGGGGGTTCATGAGGTGCAGCAGCCGCGACGAGCCATGCGGCGACCACCAGTCGGCGGCGAGGGCGTTGAAGTGCTCCACCTCGTTGGGGTTGACGGATGAGAAATCACTATGCCATCGGCGCTGCTGCGTGGGCAAAGGAGCTTGCGAGGACACTGGGAGCTGTGTCGCGGCGTTTCGGGGCTGTGATCGGGTGCTTGTACGGAGGCAGCGTCCGAGGCGAGCGGTCGGTTGTCGGACGGGTGTGCGCGACATGGCGTCTTGACAGAGACGCAGCCAGCTGCGCAAGAATGATTGGATACCGGAGAGAGAGGTGCAAGGAATCGGGAGGATGCAAGGTTTGTCGTTGTTGTAGATTTGACTTTGATGCTTTGCGAATCGAGCCAGCTTTTTTTAGATTGGTGTGTACCCACACTACGGGAGAGCTCCAAACGGGTCAGGTCTGACAGCTGGCATTAATAAGGAGGACCAGCCAGCAATGAACAACGCTGGACTATGGATGAAATATAAAAAAAAAATCTCGAAAAGACGCAGCGAGTTCGGATGGAAATGTACACAATTCTGTTGCGCGTGGTATCAGTGCAAGTCGTTTTCGAACCGGAGTTGTAAGTACGATGCTCAACGGCCAGGCGCGAGCATGGTAGAGAAACCTTTTTGGCTACATTGAGCCTGGCAACACTCCAATATCGAGCGCACCAAACAGCCCATAGTACAAGCATTATCTGTTAGCACATTGCAAGCATTATCTGTTAACACATTACAAGCATTATCTGTTAACACATTACAAGCATTATCTGTTAACACATTGAACACAGCAGCTAAAGCATTGAAAAGTGATATGTAATAGCCCAACGACAATCGTCAAGGTTGCTGACATGACTTGCCGTCCAAGTCGCCAGAGTGCCGGAATTACAAAGATTGCGGTCCTTGTGTCCATGAAGCATGCAAGTCTGATGAAGAACAGGCCAGATTCGTTGTTGTTGGTTCGGGTTGTATGGATTGGATAGCAAAGCCCGACGGCGGATGCAGGTGACCGTGATCAGACGATTGATGCTCCCCAGGTGCGGGCCGCGGCAACTCTTTTTGGGGGTCCGCCTCGGCCGAGGGAAGCTGGAACCGGGCCGTTGGGTGGTGCAAGGTACCTGTAGCCGCCTGCTGACAATTCATTACCAAGCCTGGAGGCATGAGCAAATGCTGCGTCAACAGTGGTGGGCGTTGACAAAGATTTTGGCGTGTCTATGGATGCTGAGAAGGCTGAGAAGAAGGAATAGATTAGAAGGGAGATATTTTATGAATATTGCAAATTTGTCAGAGGCTCTACCTTTCTGTCCATCGAGGCTCCAGTGCACCCAGCAGGTGTCTTTGCGTGCAACCTGGAAGTGGCGCATCTCTGCACCTGCCTCACCAACCTATGCGCGACTCTAACGACGGATTTCTCTGAACAGTTCCTCTTAAATATTGTACCTACGTTGTTACGTTGGCCCAATTCAAGCTGCTGGCGACCTGCAACCAACACATCTTCATCTGCGGCTGACACGTGCCAGACTTCCATTAGCTTCTAGCGCCTGCAGTGGCCTGACTGCAAGGTCAAGTACCTGCAGGCCCAAAGCAGCTTCGGTAGGCGGCCACTCGCAGCATCGCCGCCGTCTCCGGAGGGGCCGAGTCATTGAGAAAGCCGAGCACGCTGCTTCTGTCTAGAGGGTCCTCGCTGCTCCGATCCGGGGAGGCTATAAGCTTTTCGGACCCCGTGCCCATTGGACTTGCCCTTGCTTTCCTTTGCTCTTCTTTTCTTTGCCTTTTTCAATTATTGATACCCTTTGCTCCTCTTCTCTCTACGACACGACACCCGTTGTGCACCCACCGTTCGAACAAGCGCGCCTACCCACCCATACGCCTCACAGAACCCCTCCAGGACTTTTCTTTTCTCTCCTTCTTTGCTTTAGGAAAGTGGGGGAAGGGACAAACAAAACAGCGAAAAATCCCCAATTTGCGACAAAATACACGGCAAACCCGCAAAGCCCACCACCGAAGAGCCCGAGCCTCCAAAAACAGGGTCTGCCTCTGTTACCTAAGCTTCGCATTCCTCTAACCAAACCACATCTCCTCCACGGGCTCGGCAACACCTCTGTCTCTCTCCCTCTTCAGCCTTTTGAGACGACTTTTCCATCATAGCCGCCCATCATGCCGTCCTCGACCATTCCCTCGGATCAATTCGACAGCATCCCCTCGTGCATTGAGGCTTTCCGTATGTCCACACGCCCGCCCCCCACCGGCATGTGATACTCCTCATACCACCACCAGCGTTACTGACCTTCAACCGCACCGCAGGCAATGGCGAGTTCCTCCTCGTCCTCGACGATCCCGGCCGCGAAAACGAAGGCGACCTGATCATTGCCGCCCAGGACGTCACCACCGAGCAGATGGGCTGGATGATCCGCCACTCGTCCGGCTACGTCTGCGTGCCCATGCCCGCCGACCGCGCCACCGCCCTCAACCTCCCGCCCATGGTCGCCAACACCCAGGACCCGCGCGGCACCGCCTACACCGTATCCGTCGACGCTGAGCACCCCCTCACCACCACCGGCATCAGCGCCCACGACCGCGCCCTTGCCTGCCGCACGCTCGCCGACCCCAAGTCCACCTCCGCCAGTCTGCGCCGCCCTGGTCACGTCCTCCCTTTGCGCTCCGTCGCTGGCGGCGTCCGCGCCCGCAACGGCCACACCGAGGCGGCCACGGAGCTTTGCCGCCTCGCCGGCAAGGAGCCCGTCGCTGCCATTTGCGAGATTGTCGAAGACACGGATGAGGTCCCGGGCCAGGCCATCCTCCCCGGCGCAAAGATGATGACGGGCGAGGGCTGCATCCGCTTCGCGCGCCGCTGGAACATCAAAGTCTGCACCATTGCCGACCTCGTCGCCTATGTCGAGAAGACGGAGGGCAAGCTGCCCGCCAACGGCTCCGCCTGAGCACGGTTGCATTGGGTGATGGGACAATCACGGTAAACCTACAGGGTACGTGATGATGGATCAAAGAACACCCGAGCTGAATCCTGCGACGAAAGAAGAATAAGAAATGAAAGCAAAAAAAAAATGGCTGCGTTCAACGCCAATCAAAGAAACAAACCACACTCTTCACATATTGTATTTACCAGCATTGCCATGTATGGAAAAATGGGACCGCTTCTTGTTACGGGCACGGGCACACGCATCTCGATGAAAGTTGATTTTACACTCTACGTTGGATGCTTTTGCAGAGTCTCTTTACTTTCTTGAAATGTCTTTAGAGCCTTGGAAACTTTTGATTCAAAACCAATGATTTTTAATCTTGAAATACGCCATATGCCCCAAGCTATATATGTGTCATATTGCGCCTGTATGTGCAATTTTTCCATCTTGTAAAAGGGTATCATCTCGCTTCATCCAACCATGGCTGCTGCTGCTGCTGCCGCTCCAAACAAAGTTCAGCCGACCGACCGTACTTATTTCATGCCATGAAATCATCCTCAATGCTGGCACCGTTGGACGCCTCGCCGCCGTCCTCCACCGTCGCCGCCTGCCCATCGCCCACAATGTCCTCCGTCTCCTCCACCACGCGCGGCCGGTTCGACCGCACCCTGACCCTGACGTCGCCGGCCACGCCATCCACCCGCAATGTCTGCGTGACGGTTCCACCGGCTGGCGGCTTCAGATTCGGCTCCGGGCCGGAGCGGTTCAGCTGCCGGATAAAGTCGTTGGCCTCGTCGCAGCCGTCCAGTAGCCACTTGAGGCAGATGGTGACGCGTTCCTTGGCGTAGGGATTGTGGTCGTCGTAGGCGGTGCTGCTCAGCAGCGGGCCGATGCCGTTGTGTCGCACCATCTGCATCTGCACCTCGGGGTTGCCGGGGCTGTGCCGGTCCGGCGGCGGCTGCAGCAGCGTGGCGATGATGAGGAAGATTTGACTCTTGATGCTAGCCCAGGGAAACTTGTGCGCAGGATCAAGGGAGGGCGAAGGAACGCCGCCGACCCCGCCGCCGACGGCGGATACCACTTCGGCGGCCATGGCGTACGGTCGTTCTACCATGGGGTCTACGGCGCCGTTTCGGTTAGGCACGTGGACAAGCGGCTTCTTGGGCACGGCCGCCTCGACGCCGCCGAGGATGGTGACGAGGTCGTACACAGCCTCCCACTCGATGAGCTTGAGGCGCATATCGGGCATTTCGGCAACAGTCTTCAGAAAGTCGAGATACTGAGCGAGGCCATCCCTGGCACGCTCCATGTCCCACGTGTCTACTGGAAACTCGGAGGCATCGGACTTGTCTTGACGGATCTGGGCCTGCAGATGCATGAGTGCCGCGCACTCGGGCACGATGCGGCTGCGAAACGAGCTAAAGAAGAAGTGCACCAGCTTCAGGTCGCGCAGGCCGTCTCTGCTCTCCCCCGCAGTCCCATCTCGAGCCGCGTGGCCACCGACGGTGCGGCCCAGCACATTCGTCACGAGACGCAGCAGTACTGTTTGCGCGGGAGAGATGATGTCCTTTGAGATGCGGAGCGAGTTCCATGCGTAGGGTATGAGCGCGTTGCGATGTATGGCGTCGACAATCTGCATGGTGACTTGGTAAATCAGGCTCTCCTCTTCCTTGTCCCAGACGGCGATAAAGACCAAGAGCTCGCGTAGCAGACTTTTGCCATAATCCAGCGCCAAAAACATCCTGCAGCGGGTTCTCTGCAAGTTCTCACCAGAACGTGTGGTGCCTGAGCCAGAGTTGTCAAAGATGCACGACTTGACAATCATGTGGAGGGCTTCAATTTGCTTCGGGTCCAAAATGTTGGGAACCTCGGTAAGCAAGCCGGTCAACGGGCCCTCCCCATAAGACTCGTCGTCTTCTGCCTCATCATCCAACATGTCGTCCACATAGTCGTGTGCATAATCGGGGTCATGATGGTGACAGTGCCTGTGGTGCTCACACTCATGCTCATATTCGTGGTCGTGATCGTGTTCGTGGTGATGCTCATGCTCATGCCCGTGATAACAGTCATGATCATGCTCATGATCGTGGTCATGGTCGTGATCATGATCGTGCTCATGGCTATGTTCATGATCGTGGTCGTGGTCATGCTCATGCTCGTCCGACTCGTAGTCGTCGTGGTGGCATTGATGACAATTCGGGCAATGATCATGTTCCGATATATCATCTTCCACACCATCCGGCACCAGGGAGTTGTCATCGCGGTAGGAATGGGAGTATCTGTGAATCAGGTTTGTCTTGCAGTGCTCCGCTCTGGACTGCGCTGATTCAACAGAAGGCATGCCGACGATCCATTCTTCGTAGTTTGGGTCTCGCGACTTCAGCCACCAAGTATCAATTTCTCTCGACACTCTTCCATAAGCCCGGTCCTGCTCAAATTTGTCGGTCTCGTCAAGCTTCCACACAGGGTTCGTCTTTTCGTCCATAGCTTCGTCGAGAGGAACATCCACAGAGCCGTCGGGAAGCCAGTTCCAGGCAAGAGGCCGTATGGGGGCCAGGTTGCCAGGTGGTTTGCTGGCGTGATGTTCAGCGTAATGGCGCAATAGGTAGCGCGCCGTATCACACATTTTGGAGTTGCGGTCCAGCCAATGCTGTACCTGTTGCTTTGCCACTTCTGGTCGGAAGCCAGAGCAATCGGCAACCGTTTCATCGTGGCCATTCAGGGCGCCATCGTCATCAAAGAGAACGTCGAACCAGAACGACATTTTGTTGCGGTCATGCTTTGCAGTCCAGTTGTGAGCTTGCTGCAGTGCTGTGACTAGCAGTTTCTTGTCTGAGGGGGGTTAGTTGTGTGTTTTGAGTTGAAAGTGTGTGTGGTGCACTGACATAGTTCGGTAATCTCGGCCAGCCGTAGTCGGTCCGCTTCATCCAAAATCTCTCCGTCATAGCCCTTACTCGTGACATTGACACAAAGAATAATTGTTTGGTAAACCATTTGGTCGAAATGCACCGCAGCACAGATGTCCTGAGGGACTTGAGGCTCCGCATTGACGAGCAAATTTCTCGCAATGTGCATAAGTTTAGTGAGGATTGAGAGATCATTCTTGATGCTATCGTAGTTCATGACGATCAAGGCTGTGCTCTCGTGCGGACTGACACCCTTTTCGGGGTCATTTAGGCTAGATAGGGGGCCGACGGACCGCGCCGTCAGAGTCGGGATAGAGGCGGCGAGGATCCTCGTGAGCCAGATCCAGATCTCAACATTGCGGGACAGCGTCTCTCTGAGCAGCGCGTTAATGGAGCTCACGGGTTGTACCCGGCCGGACATGTGCTCACCTTACTCTCCTCAGGGTATGCGTCTTTTCCAAAGTCTTGGAGACCATGGAGGTGACCCTGGCGGCCGTCTTGGGGCCCATGGGTGGCGATTGTGTAAAATGGCCTTCGAGACATATCAAAGCCGCCGAGAAGACGCGTTCCTCGATGGTGTCTTGGGTGCCGTCAACACCATGTTCAGGCACCGGCTCGGCGCTTTCATTTTCGCTCGCCATCATTTCGCCAGGGTACTTTCGGCAGCGCACAGCAGCAAGCACACAAGCGATGCAGGCTCCCAGATCAGTTCGTTGTGTTTGCGGCGTCGCCCAAAAATTTCGAGACCCCGCAAAAAAAGCTGGTGGCGCTCAGCGGCTGCGTGGTTTGTCAGCCAGCCTCGCCCGGTAGGACAATGGCGACAGGCACGGTAAAGAGGTGCCGCACGATGACATCCAAAAGCAGCATTGAAGCAATTTGGAGCCAGACTGCTAGTTCCAGTAGAGCTAGAGAATCTTCGAGTTTTCTTCAAAGGTAATGAGTGAAGATTACCGATGGTAGCGATACCCGCGAACCAGTTGACGAAAGACTGTTGGCCAGAGGTCCCTGTTTAGGTCGCCTAACTAGGTAAGGAAATAAATAATTAACAACAGCACAACAATACCCGGGATCCAACCTCCAATCAAATGAACACGGGTGCGCCGTTATAGCCGCCTACCCTAGGAGCTACCTACCAGCTGGTATGACGTGCTGAACACCACCATGTTGCTCCGCCGCGGCCTGCCCCTCCACGGCCTTGGTGGGGTCAAGAATTTCGGAAGCTTCATGCTCGACCAAAGTCTCGCTTCAAAATAGCTTTCGCTCTTCCAGACCGCAGGTACGCAATCCAGTAGACTGAAGCACGACTCTCTCGCTGACCTTGCACCATCAAGATATTGAAATTCACCACCGTCACAATGGCCGGCCTTCCCACCACCTTTGATAGTCAGTCTTGCGATGCCCTCCAACCCCACCATCACCAGCTCTCCCGCCGTTCAGCTGGCTAACTACTCCATACTCCTCTGCAGAGCCCGTCCACATCGCCGTCATTGGCGGCACTGGTCTCAGCCAGCTCGAGGGCTACACACCCATCGCCGCTCTGGAACCCGACACGCCGTGGGGTAAGCCCGCCTCGCCCATCCACATCCTCTCCCACGGCGACATCAACGTTGCCTTCCTCGCCCGTCATGGCCTCCATCACCAGTTTGCGCCCCACGAGGTGCCCAACCGTGCCAACATTGCCGCTCTCCGCAGCATTGGCGTTCGCAGCGTTGTCGCATTCTCCGCCGTCGGCTCCCTGCAGGAGGACATTAAGCCCATGGATTTTGTCCTCCCCGACCAGGTCATCGACCGCACCAAGGGCATCCGCCCCTTTACATTCTACGAGGGCGGTGTCGTCGGCCACGTTGGCTTTGCCGATCCCTTTGACAGAAAGTTGGCTGATGTCGTCAAGACCTGCGCTGCTGCCATGGTCGGTGACGGTGTTGTTCTACACGACAAGGGCACTCTGATTTGCATGGGTACGTGGTTTTCACTCGGTTCTTTGGCTTTCTGGTGGAAACAACTTGAATAGAATAAACACGTACTAACTGCCGTGCCATTCAGAGGGTCCCCAGTTCTCTACCCGGGCCGAGTCGCACATGTACCGCTCTTGGGGAGGCTCCGTCATCAACATGTCGACGCTGCCCGAGGCCAAGCTTGCCCGCGAAGCCGAGCTCTCGTACCAGGTCATTTGCATGGCCACCGACTACGACTGCTGGCGCTCGACCGAAGACGTCAATGTTGAAATGGTCATCAAGTATATGCAGGCCAACAGCAAAAACGCCAAGCACCTCGTTGGTGCCGTCCTGGACCAGCTGTCGAAGCCCGAGCACACTGAGCTCGCCACCGCTACTCACTGGAAGGGGTCTGTTGAGGGTGCCATCAAGTTCATGACCAAAGCTGAGGGTCGCAGCGAACAGGGCACGAAGAACGTCGAATACCTGTTCCCCGGCTTCTGGGCCTAAGCTGCGGAAGATGGTGATGGATACAGCACAAAAGTACGGTATACACTATTTAGAAATTGCTATTTATCAAAATATTTTGATATGACACAGCATAGATTAATGACAAGTTGTTGCCCACCATCGCACAGGGACGGATTCTTCGCTGCAGAAGAATCCGCGTTCTAGACAGGCCGATCGCGGCCCATATGCAAGTTATCTATCACATCGCAGTGCATCAAGGACACGTCAACATATGAGCACCTGTGCCGTGTCTTGATGCAGATGGCCGCAGCTATTGTTACACAACATCGAGTTGCACGACAGGAGTCCTAAAGTCGACGCCGAGGGAGGGGGCGTGAATGCAAGGCGGCGGCGGACAGGGATTGGGTTGCATACTGCTCCTCGATCCAAACTCTCGATTACTGCGGAGGACCTGTAACACAGACAATATAAACAAGGAAAGAAAAAAGGGCCCGGCAAGATGCATCAGATCGGCGAACGCTCCAACGTTGCAATGCCTCATCTACAACACGGCCAGCCCCTGCATTACGGCCGCTGGCGGTTGGGTTACAATGCGTCAGATCTCTCGGCTGGGGGAGAGGGGAATAAGAGGTTGATAATTTGGGGGGATTACTAAATGTAAAAATAAATTAAAAAAAAGCAAGGATTTGCGACCCGAGATCCTGGGAACCGCTACTCATGTGGCTTGCCTGCATGGACTGCCTGCTTTGACCAACCAACTCATCGGGCAGCACTACCTACCTCGACAGACACGTTGCGTGTCACAACGCTGGGCGCGCGTCTCGGTGCGACTTGACGAAAGAGCTTTGTTGCTCGGGGGGGGGGGCGGGGGGGCTGTTGCGGGGTACACCCTCGGTGCAAGCAGCTCGAGACCTCGACTCATCGGACTTGGTCCAAGGAGTCCGCATGTCTCATGATGAAGCAGCTGGCAGTCCGCCCGCGAGGTCCCGTCTCTTGCTGGCCGGATGGCTGCATTTCCTCATGACCGATCGCCCGACAGTGGCCTTTGCCCGCCCGGCCTTCTTATTCTGTAGTCAGTACTCTATCAATTGGCCACGCCTGAAGCGGGCGGCGTACCGTGTCGCGGCAGCCCTTGCGCAGAGAGGGGTGTGTCTCTTGGTGGCAAAACCCATGCATCTTCCCAATTGAGCATTATCAATACAGACAAGTGCGCCTTAAACTGCCGGACCGCGCCAGCCTGATGGCACGTGGCGGCCACCAGCGCAATGCTAAACTAGACAGCTTTTCAATATTTGCTTTTTTTGAACGCATGTCAGTGGCGATTAGTTACGGCAGTCTGGGCTGGCCTGGGGTTGCCTTTTTCTTTTTTTGGAAAAAAAAAACTGTAAACGAAGACAGTGAGTCTGGCGAGCGGTGCGTGCTGGGTGCGTTGGCGATGTGACGTTGGGTGTGCCACGGGTAACCTGGGTAGCTGCAGGAAAATGGTTCGGTCTTTTGCGATTTTGACCGAGAATGTGCAACTTGATTCATGATGCTGGTATCCGTCGCCGTCGTCGTCGTCGCCGCGTCTCGACCTCGTTGCCAACGCAAGCTCTTGTTTCGTGCTATGCTCAGTCTCTCTCTGGCTGTGCGATGCCATATCGGACACAAGCTGCGGGCTGAATGAGAGTGCAACATGACGAGTCAAAAAAAAAGGAGAAAAAAGTCGTGTCATTGTTTCTACTTTTGTACCACTCTGTGAGCGAGTTTTCAATGCTCAAGTCGGGTCTGAATTTCAGCGACGAGGTTCGCAAAACTACCCAAAGTCCATGATATCGGACCAAATACAACACACGCCCGTGGTTACGCAAGGCAAATGAATCAGTTCAGGGCTGCTGGTCCGATTGAGCCGGAGGAAGAAGTCCGACTAACTCGGCGAATGCATAACATAGATGTGGTGCTTCTACTTTTGTTCTCTGGGCTTGATGCGTGCGTGCGGGCGCATACGTACATATATATATAATACATATATACACACATGGCGTTCTTCCTTCGTGCATGACTGTAGTTGTGCAGGGCACATTGTACCTGTACTTGGAGAAGTCGTCTTATGCCACAATGGTCGAATCTGCACGTTCATGTGCCCCCCTGCCGGTCCCCGTTCCATTTAGTAAACTAGGCATGACAGGGACCAGTGGAAATGATTATTTTTTTCTTTTAATAACAAGTACGGATCCACGCACGCCCACCCTTGTCCGAGACTAGGCAAGGGTCTCTATACGTCGCACGCACGCCGTCATCACCACTACGTGACCTGTCATATTCTCGCCAATGTGCTCTGCGTCGAGGCCAGAGACTCAAGTGCGAGGCCGGCCAAGTTTTTTGCTGTCCTTTCTGTGTACTGTGCAATTTTGTTTCGTCAATTCGTCAATGCAAGGGGTCCTCTGCCGAACAGGAATACACTCCGTCTTCCTCGCTTAAGCACCAAGGAGAGGCTGCATCTGCCGTCGCTGTTTGGAAGGGGCCTTTTTTATAAAAAAAAAATAAAAAAAAAAAAAGAAACCCCCCCCCAAGGAAAAAAGAAAGAAAGAAGGAGGGCCGCTTTGATAGTGACGTAGCCCTTTCTCCTGTTCTCTGTGCCTTGCTGCAACTGTGTGCGGCTGCACGAGCGAGCTCAATTCAGGTCTGCTAGCAGCTTTTATTACCACCAGGACGGGCGGCAATGACTGATTGATCTTCACCAGGCGTTCTTCATGCGTGGTGCCGCACAGACGCCCGCCGGCGCAATACTTTTTCTGCGCAGCGGCGCGGCTCTTTGTTATTAGTGGTCATGCCGCGACAGTGAGCCCGACTTGGGAGCCAGTCAGCTGCAGCAATTGGATGACTAGGACGCAAATGTGTCGCAAGGCCACACCGTTTACAACCATAACCCTAGTAGTCTCGAAACCCCTTTTGCATCTTTCGAGCCAAGTCTCGTACGTCAGAGCCAGGGTTTCGAGTGTTGGTGATTGTCGGGGTCCTAGTCGAAGCCTCTCGGAGACCTGGCGGTCCATGGGCGCCATCACCGGGCATACCAGTGAAACAGCCTATGCAGGCAACGATTACGTGCCGTTGCCCGTCTTGCCGTCCGTGGATGCACCCGTAGCTGATGGAAGCCCAGTCACCGTTGAGCGCTGGTCATGTCATACAAGCAAAAAGGGATGCGCAATTCATAGTCTCCGTGGCCTGGTCACAAAAGCATATGGATCAAGCCAAGCCCGCCATAATAAGCCCCATTTTAGTTTCGACGACCCTGCAGCCTCGAAAGCCCGCCGTTGCTCACGGCTGGACACATGGCTGAACTACCGTAGTAATTGATGTGCTCCGTACCAGGACTACTCCACCACCACCACCACCATCACCCGTCACCACCGCGATGGCGCTAATAAATGGGAGCTGTGCACGGACGACGCAGGGCGCGTTGGAGACGGACGGACGGACAGGGACCTTTTATCGCTGGAGCGCACTCCCGCGGGGGAAAAGAGCGCAGGAGCCTGCAAGCCACCCACCACTCTCCGCGAACCTCGAACTGTTGGGCGGATCGGCCCTCCACAAAAAGCGCAGCCCTGGCGTTGCGCTTACAGCTGAAACGTGCGCTGGACTGAGACGGGCTTTTCGACAAGATGGTCAGGCTGTGTTTGGCGACACGCTGATACGGTGGCACTAGTTGTCAGGCAAAGGTCTACCGAGTAGTGACTGATACACAGTGAGAGGGCAGTTGCAGCTCCGCTCTCCTACGGGACAGCCACGTCTTCTTCCGTAGCCTAACCAGCCAGCCGCGGACGGGATCAGAATGAACGGAAGAGTGTATTCGAAGAGGCCATCGCTGATGGTTCTAACTAGTGTGAATCCGCCAAGACCAAAAGACACTGAGGGTTAGCAGCTAGTTCAGCAGTGGGACGATTGGCAGCATCACCAGAGCAGCTGATGGGCCGCTCAAGCGCATCAGCGGCGCCCCACGCCCATTTTACTCATTCGCGGTTTCTATATTTACCGGTACCGGTTCTAGCTGGTTGACGATCCCCGTCTCTTTTGCGTCAAAGAGCTTCGCACCGGCAACCAGTTACATGACTTGTCTGGCCTTGACCTGCTTTCCCGCCCGGGAAACGTCCGTTGATATGCCGGATCCATCCCCCCCCTCTCCCCCCCCCTCC